>WAAE01024785.1:0-19631 GCA_013400495.1 Nicator chloris
CATTCAGGAGGCTTGACAATGCTACTACTACCTTAGTCAAAATTCTTGATGAGCTCACTGGGCCTGCACAGGTAACATGCCCAGTGCTTCTCCAGAAAGCACCAGACACTGTTACCACAGCACATGTAAGTTCCTGTACATCATAAGTTCCTATATTTTCAAACATAAAGAAGGTAAAACACACAAAAAAAGAAAATTACTGGTGTCACATCTCAAGACCCAAAATGACTTGTAACTTCAATATTTAAAACTGTAGAGTCAAATTCTGGTCCTCATTACTGTGGTATGACTGAAGTAGATCCATTCACTCAGTGAGCTTTCCATACTTGCAGTGGTATGGATCAGAACATTTGGTCTAGAGCATTTCATATTAAATATAACTCCAAAGCCATATTTACTCTTCCTTTCCTTTCCCTTTAGCTTTCTTCCACCAGGAAACTTACAATAAAAAAAAAAAATCAGGATATCTCTGCTGGAAATTAAAAGGATTCACTGAAGCTAAGTAGTTCTGAACTGGATGCTAGATCACACTTCTACATTGCAGGTCAGGAGAGAGTATCAAGCATCAAACACATGAGGGGAGCTTCATGTGTTTTCTGTTCACTTGGAGAGGAAGAAACTGGATGCAAAAATTTACTTCCAATTTTGGTTAGCATTTCCAAGCCTAGATTTCCTCTACAGACAATGATATATTTTAAAAGGTTAAAGGTTATGACAATGCTTGCTATTCTATTAATTCATAACCCTATATTGTAAAAATAGATTGCCATTAAAGATGTAAAAAGTCTGTAGAAATCTAGACTACATTATTATCATATAATCACTGTTGAAAATATCATAGCTTTCATTCACTCCACAAAATGTAAATTGAAATGGAATCTGTGATACATCATTATTAATAATACTGGTACAACACATATGGATCAAATTCTGCAGCCTTTTCATTGCATGACACCTAACAATTACTACCATTGCTCAGTGTGGTATCATCTGGAGTTAAGCAGAAACTTACTGGTGAAAACAGTAGATTAATTTGTGACATGCCCTAATATCACAAATATAAACAACATTAATTATTCAAGTTCAGAGGAGTTGCTTCCTTCACTTAGACTTCCTGACATTTGAGCTGGAATCTATTACACAACATGGCTCTGCCTTTCTCTTGGTGGAAACTATCCATGGAGGAGATTCCCAGGTACCAGAACAATACAAGTTATAATAGCAGAGAAAGGAGGGGCTGAGAAACTGTAAAGGAGGGCAGAAACAGAAGTCCTTTGGACTCACAGCCTGTACTCATGACTTATTCAATGTGTGACATTAAGCCTCCTCCTCTTAAGGATGACCCCAGTTTTCAGTAAAAATGCTTAGCAATTCCCCATCTCCCTATGGGAACGCTAGAAAAGACATTACAAGAAAGGGACAAGTTGTAACATATGCAAGAAAATTTGCATTGGAATGGTCATATCTGGTTCATTACATTTGGATTTATTTAAATGTAGACAGTAATTAAATGAATGGTGCTTAATCATATCTTAGTTTATGAAATATGTATCCTATCTGTAACTGAGATCATGGTAAACCTAGTACCAACTGAGATCATGGAGAACCTAGTACCTCAGTAAAAGGCAATAAAATTCCCTGTTTCTGCTTCAGCAGCCACCATTAAATTTCTGCATTGTGACAAAGCCTATCTGACTGCAAAGGCAAACTGCACAGAACTCAAAAAAAACAGGATCAACAGTTCATCTAATTGCAGCAATATCATCTTTGGAATTATAACAGCTGCAACAATTTTGAATAAAAGAGTAAAATCTATACATATTATCTATCTAGCTACAATAACTTTTAAAGGCTAATTATTTTAGTGACTTTCCAATATTGAAAATGTTTTGATGTACATGCTCTTTACAGTTTTCCTCAGATCAATTTAGTGAGTGACATTACTGTCAGTGTAAGGTTTGTAAATGTTAGACCATTAACACACACTGAAAATAGAGCTGTACTGTTTCACCTAGGTGGAATGTTCTGTCCTGTATCACCCTAAGTAGCTAATGTGTATGTGTCAATAAACTGACACTTAAGGATATGAAAAATATGATTTTCTGGTTTTTAACATACATATCATCTTCCAATCACAGTATCTTACTAGTAATTTCAGCCTGCTGTAGTCAAAAATAAATTGACAAATTCTGTATCATATTCTTTTCATTCAAATAAAATGACATCAACACTTTATTACTGGAAGTTCTTTTTCTGAAGAAAAAATTTACCCCATACTTCTGCTTTTTCAGAATTTTTTTTTGACCCACCTAGGCCAGCTGGCTATCAGCCAGGTTTCTAACATAGGTACAGCTGTATTAAGAAGCAGTTTATGTGCCAATTCCATGAGTGGCTGCAATTCCACTTTAGTGTGGATCTCATGCGGTATTTCATGCCTTACTCAGATCTGAAGAGGTCAAACATTTCAGTGATCCTATCCCAGATGTATACAGTGGTCCTCAGTAGACCTGGAATATACACAGATTGAAAATCTATTGCTCACTGAATAGATAACTTTTGAGTGATTTTGACTATTCCTTAAAAGGTAACCATGGAAGGCAGAATGGGCCTGTCTAAAGGCCCAACACCTTAGGTTTTCTTCCATTTAACATGGAACATGCTGCAAACCGCTTACAAGCTGCAGTGGGAGTGGAGCCCTGAACTTTTGCAGATAGGGTGTTCCAAGCGTGACATCTGTTCTCTTGCTATCAACTGTACAGCAAAGCACTTCTGAACTGTAGATGAAGGTGCTGGTGCCTAAGGACCAGATAGTTCAAGACAGTTATTGAAGATAGGGTAAAATCATACTGAAGATAGGAAATCATCATCTGCATTTTCAGAGGGAAAGATTTCACCATCACGCCTCAAACTGGAACCTTCCAGGACTGACAGGAAAGTGACTGCGGTGGCAATGTCTGGCTGCAAAACTCACTCGCATAAGAAATTGTCCAGGGGATGATTCATTTAGACTAAAATATGTTTATTCCTGTCCAATTACCTAATAAAGCAAAGAAGTTGAAATCCTATTACATTTAGATTTTGGTCTGTTAACTCCTGGATGTTAGTCTCAATTTCATGACAGAGCATAGACATAATGATCCTTTCCTATTTAAAGGCTGTGTTTACCTACATAATTTACAAGATGCTTCCAGACTGCCTGCTGGGGGACACACTTTGAATGTAAACAATAACAAAACTCAAAAGAAAAAAGAAGAGGCAGTATTCCTTACTTTACAGATACACCTTAGTTCGCTATACTGTTAATACCTATAGTAACTTTGCCTTTCCTTCTTTTTGATACAGTAAAGAGTACTTTTAAACAGTATTATATGTTTTTCTGATACAATAAACAGATAACTTCTTGAGTGCTCATAATTCTTCAGCAATGCACTTTCTTGATTGATGGAAAGTGAAAATTTATCAGTGTTCACTCCACAAAGAGCCTTTAAGAGTTACGATCAATAACTCCTAATTAGGGAGGTACAACCCTGGAGTAGAAAAGCACTTAAATTTCCCCAGTACAAAGAATTATATGAGAAATTTAGGAAGACTAATGTTTCTAAGTTACTATTATTTTACTTCATATTTTTCCATGGAAATACGCTTCATTCTGCCAGTAATCTGTTCCAATGGAACCACTGCAAAAACTAAAACTTAAAGAGCCTTAAAACATTAATCTTCAGCTCTAAATGGGGTGTTTTCTCAAAGTTTAGTCCAGTTTTATGTCACTGTAACACATCATTTAAAACCTACAAACTGTGATGGCCTGGTAGACTAAAATGTGTGTATTTGGTGAGTACTAATGAAGGGACTCATATTTTTGGACAAGATTTTGAAAAGAGGCTACCTCTAGTTGAATTTCTAGGTATATATTTAAGGACCTAAGTAGAAGATACTGACTGCACCAGAGGTTTTTCAAACCCCACTACCTATTAAAGACATAATAACCTATTGTTGTTTAGTATATTTACTTTTCCTAAAACTTTGAATTTTTATAACTCTAAGAGCTCATTCTAAAGACATTTCATGTATTCTATAGGTGAATAAAGATAAACACTACTATGATGACAGTTTCTAACTGACACTCATTAAATGGTCCAAGACCTAATGAATGTAAGAGGTCTACCTATTTTTTACCAGCAGCATTAGAATCTGGATTTGATAAACTGATAGTTTGTTGACTTTCAGGATACAAAACAAGACCCATCAATTGCTAGAAAACTATGCTATTTCTAATGTGGTAAGAATATTTCTGTTTTTATTTCTACTCTTGGAAACTTTTACTTATAGTGGGCGGTTATGCTGGATATCTTTTAAAAACAAATACATATAATGTTATTATCTATACTTATTATTTTACTGTGTTCTTCATCTGTTAGGTATTAATAGAGAACATCCAAAAGCAGGAACTGAAAAGCCTGTTATGCCCAACTGCTTCACTGAGCTTTGCAGTTCTTACGAAGGACTCTATTGCCTTCCCACTGCAGGCTCTAGTCTCTGTATCCCAAGAAATTATTCCCTGCAGTTCAGCCATAGGTGTCTAAGCACCAGAAAAGGATCAGGAGCTCTTCTGTCCTCACCATTTCCTACTGGCCAGCTCTGGGCAGAGCTGCCCTTCTCCCGGACTTTTGGGCTTGGCAGTCTGAGAACTGCCTGCCTCCCAACTTTGCTGAGAGCCCAGCCCTGCAACAGAATAAATGCTCTGGGAACCAGCATCAAAGCATTGGTTCTTCAGTGTCCTTTGGGAAGGTCCCAATACTTTTCATAGATGCACTTCATAGAGCTGGATAAAACGAACTCTCTGTTTTATGAGCCTCAAAAGTGAGTTACAAAGCATCTTCAAGGTACAAAAATGAAACCAATTGTGTTGCCTAATTACACAGTGCTCCTGAAAATTAAGGTGGCTTTTTTCCTAGGAATCTGAATATAAATCTATGAGATTAACTGAATATATGTTGAATATATATACTTCTAGGGACATACTTCAAGGTTGTTTACCTGTTAAGAATTTTCCTACATGAATTTCCTAGATGAATTATGTAATTGGAATCTTGACTGGTGACATTTTTAGAAATAGGTGTTATTGCAGTGCATTCATATTTAATGCCCACAAGAACTAGAGATTATCCAGATGCATACAGGAATGCTTTAAATAGCCTAGGACTGACTATTTCACCAACAGAGGCTTCTGTGAAACTGCTCAGAACCAGCTACTTCTGTTTCCACACCAGTTATTTGGAATATTTTCATTGACTTCCTATGCTGCAAAATCTACTAAATACAATATAGTGTTTCAAAGGCTATGTAGACAGTCTAGGCATGTATGGGAGGCAATTTTGATACTCACTAACTGCTAACTATATCTCACTTTAAAGACCAACCTCTAACACTCATACAGTACAAACCAAAACCGCTACAAACACAATCCTCTCCCCATATCACTTATATCCTATATTGAAACCAGTGGAAAACTTGTCTACGTACAACTACACATTCAGATCTTTAGCAACATTAGCTTGTAGGCTGATTATATACTGGTCATATTAAAAACAAACAAAAAAAAAGGAATAATTATTTTAAGTTTTCATTATATTCCATAATTCTGAAGTGTAATCTAGATTTTGAGGCTTTTATCACAATGTATTTCCCTACAAAATGTGACTTTTGTGTTATTCAGAACCCCCTTGAGACTGGATAGATTGTACTTTTATCACTTGTTTAGCAGCATTGACTGCCACCAAGCACTGAAGACCTGATGGTGATTCCATGAAAGGTTTCACTTGCTACCCCCAGAAGACTGGGCTTGTTCATCATGTGTGCAGACCTGTACTGATCCATTATTTTACAACACTTTCACATCCGTCTCCATATTTCTATGGACTTATTCCTATTTTGCACCACAGCAAAATCTGTTAGGACTGCATTCCAAGTGTCCAACTAGATTGAGGCCTCTGCTAAAGATTCAAAAAGTTCTTTTTTTACAGACTGCAGACACAGTAGTTTCAGCTGTGAAAATCAGCAAAACAAGTATTACATCCTTGAGTATTCTATTACCATACAAAAAAGAGACACAGCCTAAAAATGGTCCGTGCTACAGGAAGAGACAATGTGTTCCCTCAGCAATTGAACATGAAAGAAACTGAGTCCACTTAAAAGTTTTTTCATCAAGGTATTTATTGAGAAATAATTCAAATAAGAGTTCAAAAATATCTTCCAATAAATGGGAGTTTTCAAATATGGAACACTCATACATTTTTCAGCTTTAAACAGCCAAGGACAAGATTTAGAAATCATGCCATTTAATGTAATCCTGTTTAATTTGATAGAAACAACTTGTACAACTAAAATCTTTCACCATATTTTCCCTGATATCAAAGGTATCATCTCTCTTGTGAGAGCAATGCAATGAAATCAGACTGAATTCTGTATTCTACCAATATTAGCAGACATCAAGGTTGTCTTTAACTATCTATAAACTGTGAATGTTGATAATCTATCAGATTACTATAATTTGAGTAACGTAAGGTACACAGGTAAGAGACAGAGTAGGTAGCACATAGTCTACCTTAAAAATGTGACCATAATTTGACTTAGTACTAAGCTAACTTCTATCATAGACAAAGCTTAGCTGCCAGTGACATTATTTATAGCAGGATCAGGATCTAAGTTGTTTTTATTCATCTTTTATAATACATCTTTCAATTTGCTTTGCAGCAAACTGTTTCTATAATATGAGCTCTGCCAAATACCTTCTACTTCACACATTGTGTATATTAACACTTGGACTTGCAGTGAAGTCCCAGATCTGAAATTCACAAAGGTTTTTACAGTCCCTTATGTGTGCTAATGTGCTAAAAAGAATTTAAGTTCTGCCAGATTCTAGTACTATTGTAATAACAGAGTCAACAATTAATCCTTACATTTACTGTCTGTAAACTTGGTATTTAATACTGACTAGAACAGTTATAAGCCCTTGCAACAGGCATGTGTGTTAACCTAATTCCTTTTAAGCCACTGTTCTCTATTGTGTCCATCCAGAGGGCAAATCTCTATCACTGCATGAGACTTCACATTCTTAGAACATTAGAGATTTCTCTCAAGCTCTGCTTAATTTATTCCCCCCTATTATCAACAACTACTCAGAACAATGATAAATTAACCAATGCTAGGAGGATTTCTTCTGAAAAGAAGCAGAACGCTCCACAGAGAAAAGAAAAGCAACTTCTTAATCTTGCTGGCAGATGGAAACCCTACTGTTCACCACTGTACAAAACAAATCCGGGAAAGACATAATTGCTCCAGTGTGTTTTAGGTATAACCTCAGCAGTAATGTCATGGCTCCTTCAGTATGCTGCAACTGTGTTAGAATTAAGGGTTCTCTTTGGGGGGGGATCAAGTAACTTTGGGCATGACAGTTGTAAAAATAAGTATGACAACTTTGTTCCTACATTTTGTATCTGCTGCAGACACCAATTTTAGGAACAATCGGGAGCTTTGGGGGGGGGTTGTTTTTCATGGGTTTTTCTTAGTAATCAGAACAAAAGATAACACCAGGAAAGTTTTTATATTGAAGATTTTTTTCCTATTGTCATTTCAATTATAGGTGCTACGGAAGAGATTAGTTCAAGCTAAACCCACAGAGTATTTCTGCACCTATATACAGTTACATTTGTTAATATATACACAAAACTGAAGTTAAAGAACTTCTTTTCTGCAGAGGTAGGAAAGAGACAGTTTCCTGCAGCCTGAATATTCCTTTCCTGTATCCATGTGAGGTCTTCTTCTAAATTCAATGCAAGGACACACACTCTAGAGAATTAACAACACATACCAGTCATTTTTGCTGTGTCTGATGTCTGCTGCTTAAGTTGAAATAATTATTTTACCTTAGAAACAATTAAGAAATCAAAATTACACAGCAAAACAGACGTATACATGCAGGTGTTTCTTGCAGTATTCTGGGAAGACTGGACCATTTCACCTGCTGATCCTTGGGACTCAGAAAAACTTCAGCTAGAACCACTAGCTGCATCTAGTGAAATCACCCTTTGGTTTATTCATTTGTGCCAGCTTTGGGAATAACAATCTGAGAAACGCACACAAACTATCACACAAGACAATTTCACTGAAAAATAAAGGAATGCTTAGAATGGTATATTCTTTTTCAATCTTAAAAGTTAATTGATCAGTTAAAATCAAAATTGCTTTATATCACAAATAGTTCTGAGAAGAAATTTGTACTTTTCTAGTTTAAAACATTTTGTACAGGTTTAGACTAGCTGGATGCATTCAAGAGCTTTCATTCAACAAACAGATCCTCATCTTCCTTACTAAGCAAATAGAAATAAGTAGCAGTGTTAAGTGAGCATCCACAAAGAAAACTCTCCTTTTGCCATCACTACTTGGCCCACTTCTGCATTCCTGTTGCACCTAGAACTCCCACTACTTTCCAAGCCTGTGTGTGGGAAGCACAAGGAACCTTTATATCTCCTAAGATGACAGCAAGAAGTATCTATTTATTTTACAAACAAATCTGCTCATCGCTTACACAGAAGGTCCAAAGTTTTCTATATATAGGTTCACAGCCTTATTTTCAATAAGGCTTCTTAAATCTTTTTTTTTTCACTCAGATTAAGAGCTAGATTTCCATTTGCTTGAAAAAGCTTATAAATAATAAAAAGGCTGATTTTTCATTTCTTGCCCATGAAATTTAAATCAGCATCACAATAGCGCATTGATGTCAAGCCCTTACAAAAATTTATAGTGTTGAAGCCATGCCATTTTGACTAAATGAGTTTATTCATTCCAAACACATTACCAACAGCTTTAGTATTAAAGGTGAGGAAGGGGTAAGGAAATCAAAGGATGTCTTTAAAAATACTGAATTTTGTTTATTTTAGCCAAGTCATAAAGCAACAACATTTTCTGAAAAGAGCTACTTAAGAGCTGGTGGGCACTGAGTTGACTAAGTATGAGTCACTGCTTTTCCCATTCAGTTGATCCTCACTTCTGTAACTTTTTCTGTCTAAAGAAGAAATTACTAAAGAGCCCAAACACTTCTTCGCACACCATTTGTTACAAGTATGAAAGATACCTCATACTTGTCTATGGGGTTTTTTTTGTTAAATAAAGAAACTTTAAAAAAAAGTCAAGAATTCTAGGAATCTGTTGAGGTTTGTCTTCATAGAATGGTTTCTGTTGGCTTTAAAAAGTCACTGCTATATGATTAACACTTTATATGAATACACCACGTAATCTTCTTTTCATAGAGATAGTTTATGAAAATAAAATTGCAGAACAGAAGACTTAAAGGAGGTTAAAAGAGCAACTCATATGTTGCCCAGCATTTGTATTTTGTCATATTTGTATTATAGTCATATTGTTTACCTGCCATTCATGCTATTTTATTTTATTCCTTCTATTTTCCCTCTCTGATTTTCAAATAGGAACCATTACTCCCTATGTTATCTTTTAACTAGTCTAAATAAGATTAGAGTGCATAACAGATTATTCAGAAATAAGTCCCTTGTACTCTGTTAGAGAAATTAGGTCAAATTCTAGTCCCTCTGTAGTCAATGGAAAAACTCTTACTGACTTCAATAACAGATCAAGCTCTGAACACACAGCTCCCTGTAGTTCCTAAGTAAATAGCATACTGTATCTCAGAAAAGGTCAAGAACTAAGTTCTTTTCTGAACGCTTTTACAAATAATAAGAAGCCTGTAGTTCTATATTTCTGAAATGTCCTTTAACTAGAGCACTAGAAGACTATCAATATAGCCTTTTAGTTTTGAATGAAGTTACCACAACCAAATTAGTCTGCCTAATGTTGCTGAATACAGTCCAGTAAGTATCAGTTCTGTTGATTTCAGTGTTAAGTTCTGTTGATTTTTCCTGTACTATTTGGGTTTAGATTTCAACTTGTCATTTTCATCCAATCCATTAAGTAAACATAGACTACATAAACCTTAGTTAATTTAGTCAGTTCTACTGTGAAAAGGGGCATAAGAAATCAATTATGCCTTCCAGGACGGTATTCTTCTTGAAGAAATTTAGTTTCCACTTAGTAACGAGTTGTCGAATCCTCGAAGCCGTGCGAGGTTAATTCACCCTGCTGTAACTCCAGTGAGTCCGTGGGATTGTAAACGGCATGAAATCTGACCCCTCCAGTCCCTGTCAGAAACGGGGCCAGCAGGGGGCAGGAGCCCTGATTGATCTGACACCGTCAAGGTTGTGCCCAGGTAAAAAGGCTTGAATGGAAACTGATCACCTTTCCCTGCTCCCTCTAGGACGCCTGTTGATTCTGGATTCAGATCGAGAAATACCTCGTTAAAATAATAAATACGTAAAAAATTAAACCTTTCATTTCGGAGAGTTAAGCCCCTTCATTGATGTCAGACCCACAAAAAAATAAAAACCTCAGTCCCAGCCAGACTGGCCTCCAGATGCGCCTGCGGGCTCTGGTGGGAGGGAGGAAGGAAGGGAGGAACAGGCAGCGTTTTCACGCCCGGTAGGAGAGGAGAACTCTCCCGCCACCGGAGACTCCGCACTGCAGCTCGGCGAACTGCGAGCTCAGCCCAGAAAACCCAGCTGGGCTGGCGGCGGTGCGGGGAGCCCGGTGCGGACGGGAGAAGTGCGCAGAACGCGAGGGGCGGTGCGGGGGAGGGGGCGGCGATTCCTTTCTGCTGAGGCTGCTGCGCTGCTGCCTGGCTCTTGTTTCCCCTGCAAGTACCCCGCGGGCCGCACCCTGCCCACCGGGTCCACGGACACCTAAGGGACCACTCGATACCCCGGGGAGGCTGCAGAGTTGGGAGGAGGCTGGGGACGGCGCCTCGGCGCTGACACCGCCCGCGGAGAGCCCTGCGATCCTCGGGCTGAGCCCCCCGGGCATCTCCGGGCCCGGCACCGCTCGCACCACCTGCGGGGAGCCGCTGCCCCGGGAGCTGCCCTCCGCAACGGCTAGCAAAGGGCCCCTGCATGTGTATTTTCTCCTCCGCTTGCGCCCTGGAAAACTTTTCGACCACTAGAACCCATTGCAAAAGGAAAAATAAAAGAAAACGGAGAAAATCAGAGCAAAGAGCCTCCACCCCCAACTTTCCCCTTCCTTGCCCCTCCGAGGAGAAGGCAGATACTTGTCGGTCAATTTCAGTCACAACCTGGTCAACTTCTGCAGCTCAACAAAACAAAGTTGGACGCACACTCCACAAGAGTCCAGTGCTGGAAGAGGATAAGTCTCTGTTCAACAAGTATTTCTTTCATTTTTCCCAACCCCGCCAGTGCATCTCCTTTACCTCATTGAAAACACATCCAAAGTTTAAGGCTGACCGAGAGCTGTCCCTCCGCGGCACCTGGGAGGGACATTCTAGCCCGCGCTCTCGCCTCCCCAGCACCGGGAGTCCCTCTGACAGGTTTCCTCTGAAACGCGGCCTCAGCCGTGCCCTGGGTCCTTCCCCCGAGGAGGGGAGAGAGGCGACTGGACTCCCGGCTCCCCTTTGCTTTCTTACCTCCTCTGACCTCTGCAGCCCGGAGAAGGAAAGCGAAGGTGATGAGCACGGTTACAGCCGAGTCCCAGGGCCACCTTCTCGTTTTCCACCTTGTGGACCATCTCTGCATCTCCATGCTGGGCACCCACAAGTGTGAATTAAACACGGGCGCCTTCAGTTTATACCAGCTCCGTCCTTTCCACTATATTCCCAGAGATGACTTCTCCTATAGAGCCATACGTGATAAACCGAGAGAAGGTTTTCTCTCTCTCTCCCCGCTCCCGCTCTGCCCGGCCTTGCACAGGCCCCTCCGACCCGTCCTCCCTGGTGCCCTGCCTTCAGACTGAGGGGAGATGAGGGGCTTTAATCAAAATGCAAAGAGCTCCGCATCCCCCTAAAGGCTTCATCCCGTCAGAGGGCTGGGCGAGCGGCTCCCAGGGCCACCCCTGGAGCCCGACTGACACGCCAGCCGCCGGGCGGAGGCCAATCGCGGGGCTCCCCCGGCCGCCCACAGCACCGCCCTCCGCCTCGGCGGCAGCACACCGGCCGCTCCGCGGGCACCGCCGGCCCCCGCTGCGGCGGAGAGCGGCCCTCCCGAAGGCGCTCGGGGGACGCAGGAGGCGCGGCGGGAGAGAGCCGGGGACAGGGCTGGGGTGTCCCGTCACGGGCTCACCGCCGCCCCCCGCCCGCTCCGCTCCGCGCGGGCCCCCCCTCGCCCCGAGCATGCGCAGAGGCGGCCGCGGCGCCCCGCGGAGCGAGGGCGGGGGCGCGGAGCGGGGACGCGTGGGGGCCGTGGGGGACGGGCAGGGGGGCGACACTGGGGACAAGCGGGGGAGGGGGGCGCCGGCAGGGTAGGGAGCGAAGCAGGCCAAGGCTGAGGAGAGGAATGTGCGTGAGAGGAGCCGGGGCGCTGAGGTGAAGCGTCTGCGGGGTGGCCCTTCGGTCTCCCCGAAACCGCCCGCTGGCGTTCGTGCGGCGGCAGGTCCGGCCCCGGCGGTTCGTACCCCTTCACACCCCTCCCAGGCGCAGCTTGTTCTCACAAACCCTTGGGGGGGACCTCCGGGGGCTTCTCTCTAAGGCGGCTGTAAGAAAGGAGGGAGCGGGGTGCTGAAGGAAAAGCCCGCCACCGAACATTGCCGCTCCCCGCCTCACCACCCTGCAGCCCGGCGAGCCAGGTGTCCATTCCTCGCCGGGAAACCTCGCGCTCGCACTCCCGTCCTGTCCCACCTGCGCAGCAATCGCCAACAGGGACCGGCCCGTAGGCTGAAACCTCTGGCAGAGCTTACTTGTGCAGCAGGTCCAGCCGAAATCCTCGGTGGGGATCACATTCTGCCCCGGCTCCTCTGGAAAATGAGAGAAAACCATGGTCACGTTTTGGTGGAAATGTATATATATATGTTTAAATCTCCCTTCACTGAGATCTTTAACGCCTTACAGCAATTAATAAATATATAGTTTATCAATAAAATACGTTTCTTTTATGTGTCAAATTATACTTCAGAAATTTATTATTCTTTCATAAAACATCTTACAGTTTGCTGTGCTCCATCAATATATGTAGCTCTTTCTGTCCTTGGTTTCCTGAAACAGTATCATTGTCATTAGATTTGCATCTGAGGGGACTGAGGTGCATAGCATGGTTACATCTGAGCTCCCTTAAGTGCTGTACATTGGGTGCCATTCAGTGAAGAGACACTTAAGGTTATTCTGGCACTCCAGGTAGTTGCCCACAGTACAGCTGTGGAGCACTAAAAAGCCGTACGTATCCAACCTTTCTGTACCACAACTTAGACATAGAATCATTACAGTTGGAAAAGACTTCTAAGATCATCAACCATTTGACCCAACAGCACTGGGTGTACCACTGAACCATTTCCCCAGTAATCGTGAGACTACCCCCAGCTGCTTATGGAATATTTCATCCTTACAACTGTCTGTCTTACACCCTAACTGCATACAGGTCCCCAAAAGTCAGTACTATTATTGTTGCTCTGCTGGTTTGTGTACTTCTCAGTCACTTACTAGATGCTTTGTAGAACAGACCAGATTAACTTGCTGTTTCAGCCTCCTTCTATACAATATCAGTAGGTAGTCCCAATGGCAATTTATTATTTTTACTCAATACTTTGTTGTGGGAAAATCTCATATGCTGTAAAGTTTCAAGTTTCGTCTTCATGCTTATAAATTATACATCTTTGTCACCAGCATTCTTGCTGCTTCCAGTCTCTTATCACACGTTGCTTCTCTGACTTTGTTTTGAGCCTCTCTGTTTACCTGAATGAATACAGCTAAACTCTTCCCTAGTAAAAGGAAAAAGTCTGTCTCTGCCCAGGAGAAGAAATGGAAGCATTTCAGATAGGGGTGAAAAAGAACAAGTATTCTCACAGTGTAGAGAATAGTAATTTCAGACAGTGCCTTTATGGTTATTTAAGTTTTAGGGATGTGGTTCATCTCCCAAAGTGTCAGTGGAAAGATACCCACTGATTTTCGTGGTCCTACATCAATTCAAAGCAGAACAAAGAGGAAAAAGTGCTAAGTATTAATTCGGGTGAGGTAGCATACTTATATTAGTATAAAAATCTGTATGATTCTATATGAATTCTGGTACCAGGACCACTTTAATTTAGAGATAGCTCAGTTATTTTTGTATGCCAGCATGTCAACCCACACAGACGTAATAAATTGCCATAAGATTCAGCAGTTACAAAAGTTACGTGCCATTTAGGTGAAAATCCACATTTTGCCACCTGTCAAATTATTTATTTAGGGATTTTTAATTTACATTTAATTGATTTACATTTAGCTTATTTTCCTAGTTATTGCTCATAATATTCTAAATTGTAATAATGGTGTTCTAGTGAAAAGCAGAGTTAGGTAATTGCAGCCTTGAAAATATGTCAAAGAATAGGTAATGATTCAGAGCATAGATAAGCTTTATGAATGTCATAAAATTAAAGATTTTTGTTAGAAATTTTCAGCTCTTAGATGTAATTTAAGGAGAAATATCTTCTTTCTTTGAATCTAAAAGAGGGCTAAAATGTGAAAATATTTTCAGAGAGAAAGAGAAGTGAATGATCTTATTTATGAAATCATCTGTGATCCACAGTGGTTTGTTCTTTCTGTCAGTTTTTAGTTCCTCATTACTCTTCAAGACAGTTTTAGTGAAAAGAAAGACTAAGCACTGTGACATTAATTATGTTCTGTCCCTGATACATCAACATTGGCAGATTAATCCATGTTTAAATATTAGGAATCGCTCTCTTGTATGTGCACAGATGGGTCATTGTTGTATTTTGGGGCAGAGAGGGGGAGGGGTTAGGAACTGTGGAGAAGAGAATATATTTCCTTGGACCGCTGTAGGTCACAAGAAATTCACAGCAGCAGCTCTTTCACATTCTTCAGGCTATAGGCACCATAATGAAATGTAACTGTAAATATGGTGTTCTTTGGCTCTCTTGCAGTCACACTGTGTTTTTCCAATGTATTCCTTGACATCACCAAAAGCGATAGACTTCTCTCTGTATATAAGGGGTCATTTCACTGGGAATAAACAATGCACTGTAAAGAACAGTATGCTTTTATTGTTGGTTTACCTGTATCTCAGGTATATTGACTTGACGTCTTTTTTTTCTTATTTCACACCAATGTTGATGCCCTTTCCAATTCTATTCACAGCACATAAGTGAATATTGCAAAATAAATGCCTAGCTTAAAAGTCATCACCCACTGCCTTCTGTTTTGCTTTAATTCTTTTGGTTTAGGTAGGTGGGTATTTTATCATTGTCTCATTTCTGGTACAAATCTATGTTTGCTGAGAGTTGTCTGTTATATGATTATTATTAGGGTTATACTGCTTCAGAGAAGTGAACCCTTGTAAAAAAAGTTGTCTTACTGATGGAGATCAGTGGAATGATCTCTGCTAGATGAAATACTAATCAGCTCCTTTTTGTAGTTTTAAAGGGAGAGAAATATATAAACAATCCATATACACAAAATAATGGCAGCGTTGCTTACCATGATTCTATCTTCAAGAAGTGTAATATGCCTTTTGCTAATATGAATAATAGCTTACAGCTTCACTGAACTCCCCCAGTTCTATTATCTAAGGTTTTGAAGGATGAAGCCAAGGCTTTCTCTGACCCTCAGCGAATGTCTTTGGGCTAGGGAATGACTGTGCCCATTGATTTTTTCTTTCAGATTCCCAGGAATTAGGGAGGAAAAAGGATAGTAAAAGAAATTTAATACAAAACAGCATAGTTCAATACTCATTAGCTCGGGTACCACAAGACTACAGAATTTTTAGAATTGCTGGTTTTTTTCCCATGGAGAATGTATTAAGAATGACATAAGCAAAACTGGAGTGGCAGCTGCACTTTGCAACCTACACAGATCCAAAAGCAAGTTTGTGATGTGGCCAGAAATTGGATGCATATTTGTTGCTGTGTGTGTATTGAAGGTTGAATTTGTAGTGTCTGGTGAAAAAATCCTTACAGTTTTAAATTTAATGTGCACTGATGGGAGTTGCTACTAGAAACACCAACATCAGAGGTTAAAACTTCTAGGCCTGTGTAAGGAATGAAGTCAGTATTAAGGTTAGAGTTATGGATTGAAGGGGTTAAAGGACATGACTGCTGTTTGAAACAGTCTGCTAATTTGGAAAGGGGCTGTAGTTGCTAGGAACTTACACATCTCTTGCTGCAGGGGTTTATCCCTCTGTTTAGTTATATGGTTAAAACTGAGAGTTAAAAATGTCAACCATCAAACTTCCATCCTGTTCCTCAGCATCATGAGGATGAGAACAAATTTGGAGAATCTTATCTCCAATGTACTTCAAAGATAAGATCAAAGCAAGACAATAACCCATGCTGCTTTCCACTTCAGGGATGATACCTCAGAAATGAGTTAGTAGAATCCTTCTTCCAGAATTTCATTAACAGAAACATGGGATGTGGTTAACATTAAGAAAAGGGAGATTGGGCACAGGGGTGTGGTGGTGTTGATTTTCAAGTCTTAAGAAGGCAGATTGTTCATGCTGAGTCCTGGAAATAGTAATTGTTTTGATAGAAACCTGTGCCTTGAGGTGTATTAGTCCTGTAGGAACTAGAAGACAGCTGCTTAGGAATTAGTTATAACAATTAGGTTTAGACCAAAGGTTTTAGCTAAGAGCCATAATACCTTCCTACAGATTCCCCCAAAGTTAAGTGGTAGAAATCATCGACTAATACTGCCATTGATTATGGGATTTGCTCCCTTGTGTACTAGTTAATTCAAGTACTAGTTAGTATTCTAGTAATAATGCTGGGGTTTGAGAATTGTAGCCGCCATAAATGCTGAGTAATGCCACTATGTAAGACTGCCAAAGATGAGTAGCAGGGAGGACTTAATAGACTGTGATGTATTGTATTGTGATTTCCTGCAGAAACTGGTGTCCTTCCTAAACTACTATTAGAAATTAATGCGGATATTTGCATTCTAATTTGTCACAATTTCCTTTTCCATTTTGAATCTATGGGAAGCAAGGAGAAGCCAGTGCTTTATACCAACTGGCGGAAACCAACGCCTTTGTCTCCTGTAGGCTGGAAAGAAGTCCAGTATAAAAGAGAGGGTTTAAGTCTTAAAAAAATAAAGGATCCTCAGGTAAATTCCTTTCACCCAAATGCAAAATCTTGTCAGCAATCTTTGTAGTAATGTAGTTAGCAGCCAAAACTTTTATGGTTTTATTCCCCAAGAGAAATAATATTTGCATCAGGTGGAAAAATAAACTAAGAGCCTATTTTGTTTTACAGTTAGAATTCATTCTCTAGATCTGAGCAAGACTTCTGCCACACAAGAGGTTAGAGATTTTTACTATGATGTGTCTGCATCCCTGAGTAAAGTTCATTTGTACAAAGTTTCCTGCAGGGAAGCACAGAAACAGTACCAATGGAAAGCAGAGATTGATACTTTCTTACATTATAACAATAGGTTGCTATGTATAAATTACAAATTAGCACTGGACTCTGCATGTGCTACAGAGGTGAGAATTGTGCAGATACTGTTATAAAGCTCGTGTTGTGTTTTCCTCTTTCAGTCTGTGTAGGAATACTTGCTCTAGGAGGGTGTTGTTAGAATTTGAAACAGGTTAAGAGTAGGGCTTTGGAAGAGGATAAGTAAGTGTAAGGAACATACTTTTTGCAGCATCTACAGTGCTCCCAGAAATAAGAATTAATAAGACTTAGCTCACACATAGAAAAGCCTTTGGCGATAATCGCTCTTGTAGTTATTAATAATGCAAGAATTATAATTGGCAGGATTAGGAATTTAGGATTAATGTTTGAGAATCTTTAGATTGAATCAACTAAATAAAATGGTCCAGGAAATGTTTAGTGGCCCTGAGGTGTCTGGTCTATGCCTGAGAGTTGGCATAAGATTTACTATCTAGAGTCCAATTTACTGTAAGTCTCTGGAAGGTTTTTAGAGGCAGGAAAAAAAAAAACAGTGATGCTAGACTCTGGTGGCATATTTTCTTTTTCAGTAATGATTTACCGTCTTTCAGATTAAGGTTAGGAAAGTATCAAGACTCCAGTTTACAATCAATTTTTACAGATCTGAAGTCTTGGGAAGGCTGCTGTCAACAGTAGGAGAGGTTGAGGTGAGGACTATAATTCATAGACAATCTAGTTTATTGGATCTAGAGATACAAAATGGTCTGGTATCATCAAGTTCTGGCATCTTATTTTCAGTTTGTTATCTTTCTGCCAGGTCTATATACAGTCTTTATGAAGGTTATAGTATAAGAGATGACTTCAGGAAACTGAGTTATTGCCGGGGAATACAAAACAGCTTACTGCTATCAGTGGCAAATGCCTTGTTTTCAGCAGTGGGCATAGTGAAGGTTAGGGATAAGATTGGCTTGAAGGTTAGGATGGAAAAAGAATATTCTCAAGACCCATGTTTAAAGCAAGATTCTTCAAAGCTTGAAGGAATAGGACATCCCATGGAATTGTCATGAGTTTAAATTCTTTTTGATGCCCATGTGTATGTATATAAAATTAGGAGTTGAGGTGGAGTTAAGAAGTATCATTTGGAAAATGAAAACTTTAACATATGGGATAATGGTTGGAGATAATTGTTTGATTCTGCACAGCTCCCTGAACAGCTCTCATGTTTTCATGGGCTGCTCTCGTAGTTCAGGTACGCTGTAAGTGTTGTCAAACAGGCTACACCTGAGGTTACAATTTACCAAAGTTCGTACTGATCAACCCCTTTCTGCAATGAACATAATGTTTAGGATTGGAGTTATGTTCAGTGCTTCAGGCAATAAAACTGAAGAGTCTGGTTTTCCCAGACACTGCAGGGCTTGCCAATATTATGAGAATCTTTTGTTATAAGTGCTGGTTACATAGTTAGGTGTTAAAGGCTGGGCTTGAGAATTCTCTGGGAGATCCTGATTTGTCAGTTGATTTTCATGCTTGCTGTGATTATTGTTCTGGTCATTGCTGTGATTTAGGAAGAAATGGATGAAGAACCCTCCACATATGGATTGTCTGTGCATCAAAGGATGAGGAAAGACACTGGTATTAACAGAATTTAATGCATTGTTTTCAAGGTCTGGTTTTGTGGTTGTTGTTGGTGGTTTTGTTTACATAGTCATAATTGAGAGGCTTGGAAAAAAAATTAATTTATTGCTTGCTTCTGACCTGTCTGTGCAGACAGGATGAGGGCATGTGTTTTGAACTTGAGCCTCCTACTTTGATGCACACCTCCATGTCACACAGTCAGTTTCCTTCACGTGTTCTACTCCCTAACCCTTCTTTTGATCAGTGTGCTTCTATGTTTTATATGGGAGGAAAAGTAACTGCATTTACATAAAATCTTGCCACAATTAAGGAGTAGCATTTTTTTCATTAGCTTTGTTCTTTTCATTGATTGATGTAATCTGACAAATTCGTAATTCTCTATGAAGATCCTCCTTTATTGCTTTATATAGCCTTAATATACACAAAAGTAAGCAGTGTTTTAATGCTGATACAGATGATCTCTTTGAGGAGCTACCACATATTCACATTTATGAATGGAATATATTCTGACCAGAAATTTTCTGGGAATGTGCTATGTGTTTGGCCTGTGT
>WAAE01024790.1:0-13922 GCA_013400495.1 Nicator chloris
GGTTTTTTTGGATTTTTTTTGTTCCATTTAACATACATACAAGTAAAACTGGCCCCTTACCTTTACAGGAAATCCATTTTTTTTTACTCTGACGTGCCGGTCTGGCGTAGAGCCGAGCACGGTGGAAATTAAATTGCCGTATTGCCCTCAAGCGGCCAGCTTTGGTACTACTGGAAGTATTAGCCACACGTATTTCAAGTGAGCTAGAATGCAAACATACAATACAGATAAAGAGCAATATGCTTGCGAACAGCGGAAGGGCGTGGGATTTTTTTCCTTTGTTTTATGTTTGTTTGTTTATTTGTTTTTATTTTCATATCGTTGCCCTGTCACTTACAGGAGCAAACACACAAGAAAAATTACCATCAATTCTCGATCAATTAGATTGCAACGTTATTTGGGCTAAAATTAAATTTGTTCATTAGATTCTGTTGGAATGCTGTAGTGTTCTTCTTTCTGAGCATAATATAAATGCCATTTCTGGTTTTTTTCCTCATGATATCTGTAATTCCTCTTTTCACTGATATAAGAATGGAAGTCTATCTGGACTGGGGGAGATCAAAGACATGCTTGGTCTGACACTCCATTTGTGGCAGTCAGGAGAGCACCATGAAACTGTGTAACAGAACAAATATAAAGTGGTAGTTGTCCCTAGGCAGACTATATCTATTTCTGGTAACCTGCAGGGTTAGAAACACAAAACTGAAAGTGGAATATACGTTTTGATGATTAATAAGTTCCAGTGGGCCTTTATGCATGCAATTCTCTAGTAGATATTTAAATTCATGAATGATTTTAGTCTTAGCAATGTCTTCAAGCAATGACAATGTACAGATTATATACATGTCGCTTGAGAAAGAGTATTTGTTTGCTTTGAAACTTCAGCAAAGTCAAATATGACTTGATTTAATAATCTTAATTCTTGTCTAACAAGAAAGACTAAGAAATCCTTCCTTCTTTGTCTTCTTCATCTGTGTCAACTTGTCATGCAGTGCACAAATGAAATTCTTTCTGGAGTTCTCTTTCTGCTTTTCTCATTCTGAACATCTCTATTTAGCTAAGTAAGAGCTTGAGACTGATTGTCCTCTACAACATGTGAATATGTCATAAGTTTTTACACTATCATCCTGTCCCTTAGCACTCTGGTGTTTTTCTAGTTCACATATCCTCTTGCTTTGGCTGCTCAATCCAGTCAGCTCTGTAAGCATGCCCTTCTGTGGCTTCCAGCTTTCCTAGACATGCCTCCTGTTATCCTGATTCTTCTCATCTTTCCTTTTTTTGAAATCCAGCTTCCCTTAGTCAAGCTGATACACTTTTGGTTCTCACAGCAACCTGGGAAATACTGTTAGTAAATGTCCTTTACTCTCCCTCTAAGAACTCAGGGCTGAGTTGGGAAACCATTCTTAGTTCAGTCTCAGTCAAAAGGCCTAATTGCATTGTTGCTGAAGCTGATGAGTGACTTTCTTCTCCGTGTAATTAAGTTATGAAAATGTTAAGGGGCAAAATGTTGGGGTTTTTGGTGAACAATTTTTTTTCTGGACAATTTAATATCTTTTTAAAAATCTCATGTAATGAAAAATACATACAGAAGTGGGAAATTTACTGTAAAAAATAGTTGGACACTAATGTGATTTCCCCTTTCATCAAGTGTCATGTTAGAGCTGCAGAGAAAGGGGACATCGTAACAGTAAATCAGGAGTGGAATAAACAGGTCTACCTGAAGCTAGTGCAATAAACTTATGATAAATTACTGAACTCTTTTCTCTGTGTTTTATTCTGGAACCATTGGTACATGGTTTGTGGGTACATTTTTCTCCCATTACATGGCCTTTGACTATTTCTATGCACTCTGGTCAGTGGAAAGGGGTCCACCTGTGCTAGCAGAAAATATTGGAAATAGCTTCATTCCTAAGTATGCTTCTTCCTGGTCTTCTGAGTGGAATTAGTTTTTATGTTAGATATTTAGATACTTTTATAAATATTATCAAGGAGATTCTTGTTTGTGTGTAAACCTGTATTTTTATTCCTATGAAAAACTACTTATGCCCAAAAGTATTTGGACCTAGTGAAGAAATTTCAACAAAGATAGATCCAGTAAGAAGAATGAATGTACAGAAGTGAATTGAAAGTTTTTAGAGATTTATTGAATTTATTCAAGCTATTTTCAAGAATAGGCAATTACTGTAAGATCTTGAGACCGTGAAGATCCAGCTGATCAGAAGGAGGGCAACAGCTCCAGTGCATAGCAGAACAATCTGGAAAGGATGCCCTTGGCTACTTCAAAAGGGTAATTTTGAAACCAAAGGTCGTGCCTTCACCCCTCAGACATAAACCTTACTTTCAACTCTTATCTTGATAACTTGTCTGCCATGTCATTTTGAAGGCTACTAGTAGGAACAAGCAAGGTCTTTCAAAATCAATTCATACAAATAGTCTAAAATAGGATGTTCTAAATCCCAAAATGTAAACCTCAAAATTGTATTGAATTACTCAGTAGTGGTCTCTTTCCTTCTACCTCCTTACCTCTGAGGTAGGTTCAGAGCTCATCTATCCCTCCAAAGGGGAGTTACTGTTACAGGAAGAAATGTAGGAGTTCACATTGCTTAACCAAACCCAAGTGTCTTACTGATGATATACAGTCAACTGGGAACCAGTAAGTACAATATACCTTCTATCAATTTCAGTAACAGAAGTGATAAATCATGATATCAGACACTTAAAACACTTCATTGAACATTGCACATTTCTAAACGTCCTTCTGTAAATATTCTCTACAACTCTAGTGACATCTGCTCATTCACCCATGTTTATCCAGCCTCTGTCTCACAGCCAACACAGGTTACAGACACAGTTCTGCTCTCCTGGGATGCAGATTCCCTTCTTTCATCCACCTCTGCTTGGAGAAGTGGGGGCCCCTTCTCTGTGGGTGCCCATTTCACATGTACCCATGCAGAACCTGTGCCCATATTACATCCCAGTTTTCCCTGAAGTCTAGGCAGAAGCTGTGGTGCCAGCAGGCTGATTTGTGGCAGTACCTGACCAAGTTTTGGCTGCTGTTTTCTCCACCCTGAGTCTCTCCCCTGCTGCAAATTTTCATGCTCCTTTTTTATTGTTTGCCAAGCTGACTATTTCTTTGTTTCAAAAGTCACTTTGTAATTTCCTGGTCACTATTTAACCTTGCTGATGGTCACATTCCTCTTTAACGTGGTAAGCTTGGTCAAACATCATCCCAGACAGTTCTGCAAATTCCAGGCACACAGGTGGTGTTGTCTGTGGGCAGGCTGTGTGAGCACTGCAGTGGTAGATCTATCTGTCTCCAGTGTCTCACTTAGATTCCCCAGGGGAATCAAGCAATTTTAGATTGCAATTAATCTCACTGTTTTGAGACATCTACTTTAGGATGGCATAAATTATGCTCTTCAAGCATCTGTGTTCTGCAGTGAAGTGTAAAGGGAACTTAGACATTTAGCTTGTACATAGACGTAAGCCGTGTAGTCATGAAGTGTGGGATTCCTTTACAGTATTGGCACCTGAGTGAATTGTCTTTATGTGAGCTGTGTCTCTGAACACCTGTTACAATCAGCAGAGAGCTAATCAGTGCAGTCAGTAAAGGAAGGTGTTCTAAGTTTGCATTTATGGCCATTCCTAATGTTAGTTAAGGAAAATCTTTCTTATTTGTTTCATCAGGAGGCAAGATTGTTTTGGATTGAGCTAGAAAGCAATCTCAGAAAGACCAGTTTGGTTTTATACTCTTTCTTAGGGCAATCCTCAGCTGACCATTCAGGTAACTACCCCAGGCTGCCCCAGCAGCTCTCCTGAGAAATAATTTGCAGAAAAATTGCCCGAGAAAAATCTTCTTGAGGGAATTACTACAGTCATCATAACATTCAACCCAGTGACTGCCACACTCTTCCACTCTTCTTCAGGGTCCATGACTCTCTGCATGAAGTCTGCAAATTAGAATTCCTTTGTCAATTAAATTGCATTTTTTCAATGTGTCAGACCTTTACCTGGTGATTCAGTGTCTTTTTGAGGAGCCAGAGGGATCTATGTCATTGAGATTATAAGGTTAATTTTAATGACTGCACATTTTAAAAACTGGATGTCAAAACGGGTAAAAAAAATCATCATAAAATTAAAATCGAGTTGACCTTTTTTTTTTTCCAGTGACTTTTCCTGAAGCAAGAAGTTGTTATTGGGCAGTGAAAGGTCAATGAGTTTAAATTAATCTAAAGAGTATTTCTAGTTCATTCTGCCTTTACAGAAAATGTGTACTTGATCCATGTAACTTGAGTGCATTTGCACACTTCCGTAAGGAATTACATAGATATTTGGAACATACCTCCAATTGTATGAGTCCAGCATTTGGATGAACACCTTCAAGCTTCCAAGAAGCCTTGCAATTCTGTAAATAATGGTGTCATTGTATAAAATAAATGTGCATGTCTGGACATTATTTAGTCTTACAGCCTACTAAAATTTAATCCTATCTCTCTGCTTAAAAATTAGCCAGCCAGAGGTCAGCTTTCTCCAAGAATAGGTTCATGTAATTGCCAGCAGTATTTCCTACTCTGTCCTCTTTAAATTGTTCAATGCTTCTCTTAATCACACTCTATCAATGGTGAGGATGCGTTTTGCTGGCCAGGCAGTCTGCTTCCTCTGAAAGTGAAAGGATCAGCATCAATGGTGGTCACTTGAAGAAACCTTCAGCTCTTTAGTATTTTGCAGTTGAACACAGATATTTAGATACTTTTATTCACTCAGAAGAACCTGAGGTTGCTGCAGATTTTCATGTTACCACCCTTAATCCATACCTTCAAAATTTTCCTGTCTGTTGCTGTAAATCCTGTGGAATCCGTTGGAGTCAAACCTAACCTGAACTTTTTTAAATAGGATTTTTTACTGAATTGGAATGTAACCTGAAGTATTCATCTCATGTCTATTGGTCCTGGACCAGCCTGACTAAATATTTATTTTCAGCCATTGGCTTAGAATACACATTGGTCTAAAACCTGATATCCTGTAATGCTAACCTGTTGAGCAATGTTTCTTTTCTAGGCTGGCTAAGGAGAGCTATAATTCAAATGCAGTTTCTTTGAGATGCCAGTTTTATTTTAATGCCTGTTCTGATGGCAACAGTTGACCATTATAGCCAACAGCACACCCTGAGTACCAGTAGAGCAAGCCAGCCTGTCTTCATCAAGTGTTACTAGAAGTGTATGCATTATGTATCCTTTGTGTTAAAGTGCTTGGGAATTGATTGATGGTGAGGGAGGAAATGAGCTAATGGTGATCTTGCTCTTCCTTCCAGTAATCCCCATTTCTCCTTATAAAACTCTTCAACTCCTTATGTTCCCTGTGCAGTACAATAGCACATCTTCTCACTTAGTCCTTCAATACCCCCTGGAGATTAGGAAGTTAGAAAAAAGGTGCAAGCCAGAGTAGCTTGTAAGTTGTGCGCAGAATCTGGCAGAGGTGATGGAAATAATTGCAAAATTCAGCTGAAGAACCACCTTGGTGAGATAAGCCTTCATTTTAACATTTTTCTTTATTCACATGAACAGTTTAATTAACTGGTTTTGTCCTGAATAAGGACTTGAAGTGGAACAATTTCACTTGGAGATGAATTTGAATCAGAACTGATTTGAAAAATGTGGAGTTTCTTGTTCTAAATCTTTGTACCACTCTGTGGGAGAAATGCAGCTTTGGTGGTCTTAGACTTTGGGAAACAAGGAGTCCTTCTCAGCCTGTTTTGGAGATGAAATAGAGTGTGCTGTGAGGAGCTGCATAATCTCTAAATAATGGATCCAGGGCTCCTTTGCCCAATAGGCTCATGGGACTGCAGTACACATGGAAAACATTCTACAGTATAGAAATACAGTGTGATTTAATTCAAGATTTCAGCATCATGCAAATGTCCAAAGAACAGAGTTGAGGCTATATGCGTAACCTTTGCTTCACCATTTCCTGCAGTCAGAAGTTTAATTTTATAACTTCAGCCATATATATTGTTGCCATTTTTTTTTTTCCTATTGGCATTTCGAACAGCTTTACTAAAAAGACAAAAAAAAGTCCCAGGCAGTATAAACCTTCAGCCCAGATCTGTGCATGGGTCACAATTCTTTTAGTCAGTAAAACCTGGAAACACAACCACTTGTAGAAATAAATAAGAAGTGATAAGAACAGGCGGGCAAACAGACCAAATTCCTACCCTTCAGTTATTTACCAGCACAATTGGATGGAGTCAGTGAAAACGAGGAGAGCGAAAAGCAAAGGAGGATCAATGTTAGCTGCATATTCAAGTATCTCCCATGACTGGCTGTAACCAATGTTACAGTATTTTTTTAAAAGGAAATTGAAAAGTACTTGTTACATTTAACTGCTCTTTGCTACCTGAAGAAACTGAAAACTATTCATCTGTGCCAGTGCAGACCAGTGTGCTTGAAAGTATTCACGCTCACAAGGGGAGACTAAAAAACTCTACAAAACTGTCTAGAAAATTCTGTGGACTAGGGTGGAGAGAAGTATGCTGTAAGTTCTGGTGTCAGCACAGTGAATGCATCACAGCACATCACCAGGAACTAGTGCTGTGCAGAGATCCTTACTGGTCTATTCCTGTTCAACATCTTTGTTAAATGTCTGGATGATCGGGCAGAGTGTATACTCGGCAAGTTTGCTGACAACACAAAACTGAGAGGAGTGGCTGATACAACAGAAAACTGAGAGGAGTGGCTGATAAAACAGAAGATCATCCTGCCACCCAGAAGGACCTCAGCAGACTGGAGATAAGGGCTGACAAGGACCTCGTGCGATTCAACACGGGCAAGTGCAAAGTCCTGCACCTGGGAAGGAACAGCCCCAGGCACCAGCATATGCTGGAAGCCAGTAGCTGGAAAACAGCTTTGCAGCAAAGGGTCTAGGACACCTACTTGGCCATCAGGCAGCGTCTGCCCTTGTGGCACACCTGCAGTACTGCGTCCAGTTCTGTGTTCTCCAGTACAAGAGGCATGTGGAAAAAGTCCAGAGGGGGGGACAATAAGGTGATTAAGACAGTGATTAAGAAAGGTGATTAAGAAAGTCCAGAGGCGGAGACAATAAGGTGCAGCATTCCTTATATGAGGAAATGCTGAAAGAGCTGGGAGTATTTAGCCTGGAGAAGCTTCTCAGGGGCCAGAGGAATGTCATCAAAGTGTATAAATAGCTGAAGGGAGGCTGTAAAGAAGATGAAGTCACTTTTCAGTGATGCCTAGTGCAGAACAGGAGGCCATGGGCACAAATTGAAACATGGCATGTTCCTTCTGAGCATCAGGAAACACTTTTACTTTGAGGGTGACCAAGCACAGGCACAGGTTACCCAGAGAAGTTGTGGAAGTCTTTATCCTTGGAGGTATTGAAAAGATTTCTGGACACAATTCTGGGCAACCTGCTATATGACCCTGCTTAAGCAGGGGGGTCGGACCAGATGAACTCCAGAGCTCCCTGTGGTTCTGTGATCATGCTTTGGAGCCAAAATATCACATTAAACTTTGTTGTGGACTTTTACCAAGGCTCAGGCTTGGGTAACCCATCTGCTGTGGATACTTGTTCATGGCTGTAGCAGTCCGAGGCAGATAGAGACGTGCCAAGCATATCAGTCCTCAGGAGGGTTATCTACAGAAGCCTACATGCTTCCATCATGTTACCCCACTGGGGCATGTACAAGTGGGTGATAATAGAAAATATATACTGGCATTTCTAAATAAATGTAGTAGGGGAATTCCCAGAAATAATCAGAAATTTTTCCTTTTTTAATTTTAATACAAAATGTATTCTGCACATACTTTACATGCTTTATTTCTGAAGATAGTATTTTTTTGCTATGTGAAAGTGCCTCTTTGATAATACAGTACTGCTATCTTATCTAACAGTTTTACATAGTTCAGACCGTAATTGGGTTCTGTGCTGTATGATAACTCTAATGGAAATATGGTTGAAAGGCAGCCCCTTTCTTAGCACCCAGGACTCTGATGCAACAAAACTTGCCTATATCCCACTCTTCACTGGGTCTCTGTGCTGCTCCAGTTGTTTCCCTCAATCTCTATCTGAAGTGATGATAGGGGTCAATTTACATGAGTGATGAAAGCACCTGAGGACAGTGCTATGCAGGCCGGTAAACACGCAACTGGGAGGATTCATGAGTCTGAAAACCACAGAATATGCAGAGTTCGGTCAAAATACAGCCTGCAATGGCTGATCATTTTCCCAACATCTTTCTTCTATATTCTATTTAAAGCTTGTTGACCAGGGATAAGGATTTGTAGTCAAGGTCAAGTGGGATAGCCCTTGGCACAGTATGTGAAGGAGAGAGAAGGCTTTTACTTTGAGTATGCTTTTACCCATTGATGAAGATACAAGCAACTGTGAGTTTGTTTGCCTGTGTGAGAACCAGTGACAGCAAAAGGTTTTATCAAAGTATGCTTAGATTCTGAGCAATATTTTCTAAAACCATTAATACAGGTTTTGTTTCTGATATACTTCTTTGTAAATAAAAAGTCATTCTCTATTAGTATGCTGTGTGAAGCTTTTCATTCCACTTTATTGTACAAATGAATAAGAATTGAAGATGATATTCCAAGGCAATTTTTATTTCTATCAGCCTTTTAATTTATGATTTTAAGCACTGATTTACTGTAAATGCTCAAAAATATATGTATTCTCTTTCACAGCTGCAAAGGTTTTTTGAGATATTCTTCAGAAACAGTTCTCCCCAACAAGCCTTCAAGAACATGAAGGAGGCTATAAACAAACTTCTACTTATAACTGAGGTCTTCAGCAAATCATCTGCCTCAGGACCAAATTCTTTCCATCAGTAAGTGACTTTCAGTCACCATTGCGATGCTAGTGTCAAGATAGCTCCTTAGAACAGAATAAAAATTGCAGAAGATACAAGAATCTTAAAAAAACCCCTTCCCATCTGTTTCATACTTCTTTATAAAGTAAGGACATACTGCATTTAAGGAGTACAGCTCTTCAATATGCACAGAGTTTCTAGTTTGTGAAAAGGTTATGATGGGTACTTAGGACCAGATGCTGTCCTAATGAAGTGTTTCAGGCAGCACAAATGAACAGAAATCACTCACAATTGGGCTAGTCCTAACACATATAAAGCTATATTTCCTTTCAGTGAGCATTCTGTCATATGTCAAATATTTAATGCTAGAGTAGGCCAGATTGTTCAGAGCTGACTCTGGCAGACAGTCTGAACAAGAGACACTGTAAAATGCTTTATAAAGTATATGTTATGAAATATCTAGGCATCAACAGTCACAATTCTGTGTGTAATCACTACTATTAGTGCTATAATTCTTACATGTAAATCAACCTCAATTATGTAATATTTTTGTTATATAAAATTAATATTTGTTCTAAGTATATGTCCTATCCCTGACATTTTTATGATAAGTACTAAATAAGTTACTATTTATTAAATATATGTGTTTGAGCTATTTTTAGAACCAGATGTTTTAGTAGCAGTAATGTAAAGCTCATTATTTGATTTACACAAGTTGGGAATAAAGCTTAGATTGTGAGTGGAGAGGGTAGCAAGGATGGGAGGAGTGCAAAGATGATGAAGCTGTTTTGACAGTGGTCCAAACCCTCTTTTTTTACCAATGAAATGAACTCTCTTGTTTGTGTAACACAAGACTTGCTTATAATTCCTGGCCCATGCCTCCAAACATCACCCTAGCTGCAGCAGAGCTCTTTGGCTTCCCTGAGCTTGGAGTGTTTCACCTTCTCTTCCCCTCCAAATGTCTTCAATGCTTTTGCAGGGCCTCATTCACTTTCTTCAAAAGACATTTCTTCCTTCAGCATAATTCACCTCCCTCTCTGTCACTCATTAAAAACACTTTTATATAGCACTATTTTCATCACCTCACAATCTGACTCCTTCCATATTTAATGCTGCTGGCTCTTCTTAGAAATTCATTTAGTCTGTATCACGTGTTGTTTCTTGACCTGCTTGTGTATGTTTTCCTGCATGTGTTCTCTGGAACTGTGTGTGTATTGAATTTTACTATGTATAGGGACATGGTTCAATGGTGGACTTGGCAGTGCTAGGTTTAGGATTGAACAGTGATCTTAAAGGTCTTTTCCAACCTAAATTATTCTATGATTCTATATTTCACAACAGTACCCAACCTCACAGAAACTGATTTCTTTTATATTGTATTTCAGATGCAGCCAATGTTTTCAAATGCTAACCTTTGACATTGGATTCAGCATGTCCATACACCCAGTAGTTCTTAAGGTGAGAAAATTGCACCAATTATACCTTGACTCAAAAAACTTACACCAAGAAGAATACAGCAGAAATCCCTCTTTGATGGGTACCCTCAAATGTCTAAGAAATGTACCAATATTTTAATACTAATTTTGGCTGATTGTGGAGAGTTTCTGTAGAAGAAACCAGTTTTTAAGAGTCAGAGTTCCTGTGAACTAGGAAATTCACCAGGCCACCAAAATGTGCAAACTTTTCAGTTTGCATTAAAAGACTAACTATTACCCCAAATGAATATTAGTGGAATAAAATCCATAGGAAGCATTGCACGAAAGTGGAGATAGGCTTTAAATGTGACAGAACAAAGATGAATGGAGGAAGTTAAAAAAACCACAATTGGCTTTTAATACAAATTAAAGTTCTCCATAAATTGGATTGTACTTCTTCATTTCATTACCTGCTTTGATTTCCACAGTGCTGCCTTCTTTCTGGATGATTCACAAGGCCCTTAAAACCAGGGAAATGAGACCTGGGCCAGTTTTTATACCACTCCTGCCTCAGAACAACCTGTCCTGAAACAATTATTGTACTGCTTTCCAGCTGTTCTCATTACCTCATGTATACACATAAATATGCATATGCTTAGATATGTGAAATTTTTCTTTGTATTTATGATATACAAATATTAACAAAACTAGTTAATATTAACTTAAATCTAAAACTAGTTAATATTAACTTAAAATCTGGTCAAGGATCTAGTAATAACAGTGCAGTCAATCCCTGCATTCTTCAGAAAAAACATTCTTTAAAAACATAGGGAAAATGCGCATATGAAAGGAAGTTTGCAGAATTTAAAAAGTCTATGAAGACAGTATTTTTAATTAGTCTGAGAAGACTTATTTAAAGAAATGCGGTATGTCATAACAATTCAGAAATTGTATACTAGGCTGTAAAAAAATTATCCCAGAAGAGCTTAAAAAACTAAACATAAAACATAATGTTTACCTGCCTGTATAGAAGTTTCAACCATTATCTGTTATCCATAAATTTATAGTAAATCAGTAGGATTTAGTAGTTTCTTCTGAAGAAACAAATGGCTCTAGAAAATAGCTGTTGATAATTAATGCAACATTGACTTTGAATATTATAACTTGGAAATTATAGTATGCACACAACCTATTAATATTGATGCTGTATTTGTGTTTATGCTAAAATAATGATTTAGTTGTATTTCGTAACCATGAATTTGTTCATTGTGTTCATATATTGTAAAATTTATACTTTCATGTGTAGGAACAGGTGCTTTGTAATAATCCTTAGGACGTGAGTTTTTCAAGAGTTATGTTAACATATAATCTGACATTTTATATTTTTAATCAAATTTCCAATACAATATGGAAAAAAATGCTTTTCATGTGTGTCTGCAATACTGCAGTCTGTCCACTGAAGGGCAGCAAACATTCTGGTATGGAGTTGGGACAGAAAATGTGGCACAGCGTTTGCTGTTTTATAATCCTGTCAGTTTGTGTTGTTATTACCTTTTTTTAAAGTTCCAGCTTAGTATTTATTACTATGAGAAGACTGTACTTGTTATTCAAACTGTAATTTCTTATAATCTTTTCCAACAGGTGCATGAATACTTTGACTTTCAAGTTGAGAATGAATTGACTATTCAGGACCAAATTTCCAAAGAAGAACTTTTTGAAGATACTTTTAAATTTCTCTTATCTAATGAATCCTCAACATTCAGTTTCATAGAAGCTTTGCAAAAAATATATGGATCATCTGTGAGCAAGGTAGTTCATTCCAACTTTCTCTTATTATTATTTGAAAATAATGTTAAATTGTATGCTTCTGAAATTGTTGGTGCCAACTTATGGAATGAAGAATTTATTTAATCAAAACCATATCTTATTGTATTCTGGTGAGTAAAACTGTAATTATATTGAACAATTGAATTTTCTTTTGTAAAAATTCTACTCTCAAATTATGTCATTTTCCAAAATACTGTGTATGAAAGATATATTTGAAGCTTAAAAAAAGTAATCTTCCCACTATTTTTTTAAAAGGTCTTTTTAATATACAGATTTGTGTGTTTTCACAATTTGATCCAGAAGTGGTTAACTCATGCAGGGAGATCCATGAGCATCAGAATTAAATTTTGTTTCTTACAACTTTATGTCTTATTCTCAATGCAAGATCCAGTTCCAGTATTTAGTTTTGCATTTATAGAATCTGCATAAACTTTGCATCACTAGCGAAAACCATTTCTGACAAGCTGAGATCTCTTATAGCAGTTTTTCTCTCAGTCTGGGAACTTTTAAGGATGCATTTCTGAGGAGTCCCCTGCTTGTAAGACTCATGGGGACTGAATTATCCAGGCAACTTCTGCCCCTTGGACAGAGGCTAAAACAGGGCCGTGGGTTCTAAATTTGTGTCAGGATAAAGTAGAAAGCTGATGTACTGATACGATTACCCAGCCTGTGTTCCAGAGACCAGTAGTTCCTAGGGGTTCGTTCCTGCACAAAGTTAGGGCTTTATTCTAGGCTAAAAAAGGGGATGAGCTATCAAGGAGCTGGCTGGCTGAGATTTGGGCTAGTTGAGAGCTGCTGTAACTTGTTCCTATGATCAGTGAAGGGGTTGGGCTCTAACGAAAGCACATTGCTTTCCATGTGATTTCACCAGAACATGCTGCCCTTTCCTTCACAGGATGGAACATACAACAGAGAAGATGAGCAATGTTTCTCTTTGGAAGAGATAAATTCAATGATTACTTTCATAAAGGAGCTGAAGAATCTTGGACAATTTGAGCTGGTAAAATGAGTAGGGTTTTGTTTTATTGGATATAAATCTTTCTGTAAATCTCTGAACGTTTCTCCTTCATTACCATTCTCTGCTGTTTCTGGCATATGTATTTAGGCTGGATGGGCAGGAAAGCAAGGAGATAGAGGTAACACTGGTTTTACTTTGGTGGATAATTAGAATTTAATTTAAAATAGATAAAGAAATACAACAGAGTATTTGAGCTGAGCTTCCACAGAAAAGGACAGCTAAAGCAGAAACAGAGACCAGAAAACAGAAGGAAAGAAAAGGATGGAAAACAATGTAAGTGACTAATGAGGTAGTAAGAAAATAGAATGATAACAAAGCAAAGCAGGAGTGAGTGGAAGGGCTAGAGAAAATACAATAGTGAGATCATGACCAGACAGTAGATACAGATAAAAAAGTGGCAAAGAAAAAAAAAGCAAAAAAAAAAAAGGCAGGTGGAATATGTTATGTTTTCTTCATGCTTCGAGTTCATTTTTGGAGAAGAACACAGGTGGAGGAATAACAATCGGTGTCTGTGCATAGGCATCATTAATGAAGGAAATGGTGAGTATTCAGAAAATAAAGGATTTGCAACTGAATCTGTTGTTCAGAAAGTGTGCATGATATCAAGATTTCTATGAGACGTCCTGGATGAGTATTAGAGATGGAGACTGATGACACTTGATGAAGAAGCACTGAGTCTAACAGATCTGGAATTCATAGAATCATCTGTGTTGGAAGGGGCCCAGAAGGATCATCAAGTCCAACTCTTAAATGAATGGTCAATATAGGAATTGAAGCTGTAACCTTGACATTATTAGCTTCCTAATCTGACCAACTGAGATAACCTCAGGGC
>WAAE01024801.1:0-10623 GCA_013400495.1 Nicator chloris
GATATAGATATAGATATATAAAACATTATATTTATGGAATACATTCATTTGCTGAAAGTTGTTACAAATTATTTTTGTGTACAGATTGAAGCCTGAAATTTTAATCGCTTGTGACATTTCTATACATCAACTCTCCATGTTTTTAGCTTTGTGTCTGCAACTCAAATGAAGAGAGAAAGTTCACAGTGTGGTAGAAGTAGAAGGCAAAATGTCTCTGTTCCTGGAACTCATTCACAGGAATGCCTCCTCTATAAATAAATTCCCTGGAAAGAAAAGAGAAGGGGGAGAGGAGGTAAGCAACAATTGTTTCATTTATCAGTTCAAAATGAATAGTGATATTTATGGAGCATATAAGCATAAACATCTCAAGAGTTGTTATGTTTCCCACGTCAAAATAAGTTAGGAAGCATATTTACTATGATCATGGGCTTTTCTGGGGTCTTGCTGTTACTTGGATTAACAGTCTCTTATACCAATGGAGGCAGATAGAAGAATGAGTACAAGAAAAAATGAGAACATATGAAAGAATGGGAATCTTAAGAGTAAGGAAATACAGGAGCTGAAACTAGAAATGCAGCTGATTTTATAATAAACTGATTTTAGAAAAAAAAAATCTGAAGAATTTAAAAGAAACTAAGTGGAAGAAAGTTGACATGAAAATCTTGCTGAGCTGATACCAAGCTCTAAATCTGGACTAATTTTTAGATTCATTTGCAGTGTTTTTTTTTGTTTTCTAGCTTAATCGGATTTAGTTGCTTTAGTTGCTTAGTTGAATAGAACAATTGCCCCCTTTATATTTTTTGCTCCCCTCTACATTTACTTTATAGCATATCTTTCTATGATGTCTCCTCTTACTCATTCTCTCTCTAAATGAGACAATATTCCAATTTCCTTCCATAGAGTAGCCTTTTTGATAACACTTTTTTTCTGTTCTTGAACCTTTTATTGCTGTCACATCCTTTCTGAGATAGAATGATAAGAAGTGAGTCAAATATTCTGAAGAAGAATCTATAGCTGATCTTTGCAATGACAGTACCCGTTTCTTTGTACTGTTTTCTTGCTTATTTTTCACATCTTGTTCTTGCGAGTGATGTTTCAGATGAACAATTATTAGAGCAGAACACATGAGCAGCTTAAATTTCCTTTCAATTGTACAACAGCCTGATTTTTTCAATAATTCAACTAACTGTCAGCTGTATACCTTCCTCCAAACATTCTGATGTCTGTGAAGGTGTTCAGACCTTTCCTTATTTATTTACAGCTCAAATGTTTGCTCCTCAAATATCCATGCTGAAGTAGTCCATCCTGCATCACAAGATGCATGCAAATCTCCTTTCTCCTCTCAGCTCCCATACAGTGAATAACATTTCATAACTTTCCAAAAATGATTCTTTAAAAAATCCAGAACTCAGAAAAAAGCAAGGACGTGGGATTTCAGGTTCACTTTCCATTATAACTCTGAGGGGATGGAAATACATCAGCTCAAATTCTTTTTATTAACTTCTTTCACCAGCTACGAGAAGGAGAGAGAACTTGTCCTCAAATGTTCTGCAAGATTCAAAATATTATTTATGCGTGATGATAAAAGACAATTTTTGAAAACATTACTCCCAAATTTATCCCCTCCATCTCGTTAATCTGGAAGCCCTCACCCAGAGACTGGCAGTAGCTATGCCAAGGGAAAACCTATGTGCCTGTCTTGTGCATATCTTCCTACCAGCAAGCCACCTACAGCTTTCCCTGGCACCTAACCAAGCCCTCTCTCGAGGTGTCAATGCTTGAATAATGAGGTGCTGCTCCTCTCTTTCCCCATCTTACCTCCCTTCTCGTTTCTGCAGTCCTTCATCCTCAGTAGCCCTCAGCTCCTCACCCCCAGCTCTCGCCTCCCACTGCAGGTCTCCGGCTTTCTCCATCAGCAAGCTGCACCACCTCCTGTCCCCTTCACCATGGGGATAAATGTGTCTGGGAAAGGGGAGGACGCCTTCAACCTGTCCCCTCCATCACTCCTGCTGACCTTGGTCTAGTGCCCTGGTCTTGGCATAAACCCTCCTGCAGGTGTCACGCCAAGAAGAGCTTAGCCTTTTTGTTTGTATAACCACTTTAGCCTTTTGTTCCCCCTAGACTTTCTCATTCAGGAAGTGCACACAGCCAACACAACTAGCAATGCTTTCCTGTAGCCTTTTGCAATTCATTGCATCCACTGCCTTTGCAACAGTTTCACAGTGTGACACTTGCGGTTCTTTCTCCAGGTAGTATTTCTAAAATTCCCCTAGAGGAAATCAGGGCAAATTTATGCTGCTTGTTGCTTGCAAGTCTATAATTTTCTGTTTATATTTAAGGGCTATTCTGTTGTCATTTCTCATACAGAGTGGAATTTTATAAATACATAAATATATTAAATATGTTTGTTGTAAAGTGTTGCCTACGTTTACTCACATGCTGGTTCACCTCTCAGTTAAATGACTCTTACAGATCAATGACTCAAAGGGATTTTATATGCAGATATAGTCTGTGTTTATCCTACAGACCACCCACTGCCAGCAAATACAATTATAATTTCATAATTGGAAGAAAGCTGGAGAGATGCAGGCTGTGTCTGCCTTGCCTGCTATGTATGTATGTGTATGTATAAAATGCATATACGAATACTCACTGTGGGTGAAAAGGAAAGGAAATGAAGGGAATTAAAATTTCCTGGACAATATGATTGCAACACATCCAAAAAGTAGCATATTTGCACCAAGAACAACGTGAATGATTGTGGAGGTGTCCAATAAGTGCAAGGCTAGTGGTACTCCAAACCTGCTGTGCTGGTTTGCCTGGCTTTGGGAGAACAGTTAAAGCCCAGCACCCAGGGAAGGGATGGGGGAAGGGCTGTGCCATGGTTCTGCCTCACCCGCAAGCACACTTTTCTGGCACTTCATATCTTTTACACAATTAAGATTAATTGAGGAAATTATTGCAGAGGATTAAATAATAGCATTAGATTCTGCAAGAATGTGTTTTTCCTGTCTTTTAAAAGTAAGGCAGTGCAAGAGCAGCAACTTTATACAATTAGAAACAATAATTTTGGAAGAAGACACCTTGTTGTGATGCTATTTGTAGAAACAGTCAAAATTACAAAGTGTTTGCTGTGCTAGTAGGTGTTTACTTCCATACAGAGATGGCTGTGAATTTTTCATCAAAACATCTTTTGAAATAATCACGCTAATTTTGTCTAAATCAAAGTGTAATTTTCTTGAAAAAATTAAATGTGGCATAAATTTTCTGTCCTTTTTGAAAGCTAATAATAACTTATTAGCAAAATACTCTTTTCTCTTCTGGTACCTCATTTTCTCCTAAATATAAAAGTAATTTGTGTTTACATTGCCACTAAAACTGAACACTGAATTATACATGAGAAGAAAGATGATGTGCTTGCTCTGAAAAAATAAGAGAAATATTTCAGCGAGGTAGCAGCTCTCTTTAGACATTTTAATGAAATTGAAGTAGAGTATCCTAACTGCATTAACAAGAAGCAGCATTATACTAGTGACTGCAGTTTCCGACAGTGAAAGACAACAAAATAAGAGACATGACTAAGAAGTTTGAAAACAATTTTGAATTTTTCCAAACCACTGAAAATCTAAATGTTGAGTTTCCTTTTAAAATAATGTTTTCGTAATGTTAGAACTGGAAACATGTTTGAAAGAGAATGAAAATGAATTTTATGTGCATATTTGTAGACAGACACAGCAGCGTGGAGACAAATGTATTGCGTAAAGTAGGTTACTATCGTTGTCTTGTCTGCAGAAAAGACTTTTCCAGCCTTCACAGCAAAGCTATCATAGGGAAAAGGAATGGATGCCATGGAGCTGGGAGGCAGAAAACAGTTTGACAACCAAGAACTTCAGTGCTTGGGAAGAGCCGAGTGGGAGCCCCATGGCTCTTTCCTTCCATGAAGAAATAATGAGTAGGGCTGTGAACTCCCAGGCAGCCAGCAAAGCACCAGGGGACCAAGAAGAGAACCATGAAGCAGTTTAATGTTTGAGATTGTGACAGCTCTGAAAATGTAAAATTCCAGGTGTGTGCATATGCAAGTGTGGTGTATATCTCTGTTCTTCTCTTTTATAATTATGATTTTTCAGTGACTTTTCAAAAATAGTAAGCTAGAAAAATTTCAGTCAGCTGATTGGTTCTCAAGACAAATAACTTTCGGTGTAGCTGATTACATGTGTATTTCAGGCCATATATTAAAGGTGTTAGGTATAGACAGCAATATTTTTTGATGCATATATTCTTCAGTTATCTCTCCAGATAAATCCACTGTCAGGGGCTGCTCTCTCTCACAGTCCCATGTAGTTTCTAGAGGAAGGAATTTAACAATGCAATGTTGTTTGAGTTTATTCTCCCATAAGCTTTAGGTAATGAGTTGTTAGATTTTCATTTCATGCAATTTGGATAATTTTTTTCCTGTTTTTACAGCTAATCACTTTTAAAGTTAGAGGTCTGCACTGGACTCGTGATGGTGTTTCTAAGAGGGGACACCATGATCTGCACATACCCATACCAATGGAGAACCCCACTTGGGGTCTGGGTCTGGAGATTTTGTTTTCCTCTCATGGACCTCTCCATGTTCATCCAGTTCGCTATTTAAATAAGGTGCTGAGTCTAAAAAAAATAACCCCAAACATTTCTTTTTTTACAAAAAAATCCCCTAACAAAAACAGCTCATGGAGTGCACACAATGGATTTTGCATAATGGGATTTTGTGGTCACTTTTCATTTATTTTCAGCTATTTAAAAATGCAATGCAGATATCATGACCATGTTTTTAGAACGCAGTATCTGCTTTATTTAAAAGGATGGAAAATTGATATATGCTCTTATATTAATGAAAACTACTGTGTTATTTTCATGAAAGTCAGAATAACTATCCAAGATTGAGATTTTGGACATATAAGGTTAGAAGAAATCTTCCAAACTGCTTAAAATAATTTATATATTCACTGAAAAAATGCACACTTTCTGCAAACAGCCTGTTCACATCAAACTTCTACTGCCTGCCAAACTCCAGCAATTTCTTTTTTCTTTCCTTTTTTAAGTCAAGATTCACTCATTCGAGTCATTTATGTCGGTGTCTGGAGAAGGTGATTCCAGTGAATCACATGGTGATTCCAGTGAAATCCTGTGTGTTGGGTCAAATCTTCTGCCTGCTGTGCTTCATCAACCATAGCACTCATTTCACATCTTATGCATTGTGTTATTGGAAAGGGAAAATATTTTCTCTTCTGTTTCCCCAGGTTACAGTGCCAGTGCATCACTGTATCACTCAGAGAATGCCACAGACCACACTCCAGGAAAGGTAAAGAAGTGAGATCACCCACATCATGATTTTTGGAATTTAAATCCATGTGCCTTAGGAATAACAAAAGCATGCCAGCTGTTTGCCAGCAATGTTACTTAAACCTTATTTAACAGGCTACAAAGGTCCCACCAAGAGGGTAGTCAAAACATAAATGAGCATCTCAAACTGAGAGGTTTCCTAGGGATGGGCAATTAAAAACCTGCAGTCTTCATAAAGGGAACAACAAAGGTAGTGGTGGCAAAGCATTGAATTGGTGTGTTTCAGCCTCAGACTGCACAGATCACCCACAGGGATGCAAGGAGAAGCAGTTTTTCATGCTTATCTTGCAAGTCCTGACTGTCGCCATGAGTTTTGATTAATGTGGGCTGCTAGAAACTGTTTATGTACACAGGCATGCTTTCTGATAAGCTATCTCCATCTTTTTCTTCTTTGAGGCATCACATTGAGGCAAAACATTGAAAAGTTCAAATAGAATTAATTGCTGCAGAAATAGCTCTTGACAATGACCTACCTGTGAAAGTATATTCATCTTGAAACTCCCAAGCAAAGGAGTAATTTACCTGATTAATACTGGTTATTTCTCCTCTTTTTCTTACTTCTGTGAAGCCTATGTCCTTAAATCTTGATGAAATTGTAGCAAAACTGACAGATCATGGTCATGCATGATATATTTCAAGAAGTTTTCTTGCACTCTTGACTAGCTTAATCTAGACTTAAATTGGATGCTACACACAAAAAATTACATGCTATATTTAATCAGTCTACTGAAACATCTAGTCCTATTCAAGAGCTTCCTTCAGATGCAATTATTAAAATATGGTGTGGTGTAAAAATGTTCTCTTCCTACATGACAGCCCACACCATGAGGCTACCAAGGAATTTTCTGAATATTTTCAAAATATTTGCAAAACCACCTTTCACTTTGGCAAGAACTACTGAGAACTTCAACCAGAACAGTCTGTGACACAAAAAACCTGATGGCTGCTGCTTGCTGTGGTGTAAGAAAGAATCATCATTTTCTAGACTAAGTGCAAATAATAAAGCTCATGGGGAAGGTGAAGCAAGCATCTCCTGTCACCTCTTAAATGATTTTTACCGTCTCAGTCGGCCCTAGCTCTGTTGCAGTCCTTCAGTCAGATTTTTCACTTGCATCAGTCTTACTTTAAACACTTTTCTCTCTTCTGTTGCTCTGATGTCCTGATCAAGATTGCAATGAAGAAAACATATACATTAGTTTAACAAGGCCCACCATCTTTCTGGTTTGTGCTCTTTGCCCCAGTCACGAGGTACAGGCATATTTGGCTGGAAAAGCAAACCAAAACAAATTTTTTTACTGATTAACCTGTTTGGGTTTTTTACAGTAAAGTATATGAGTAAAAGCTTGAAATTGCATCAATTTCTCCTGACCTTTCGGGCAATTTATGTTTGCACATTTTTGACTTTAAGCTTTCGTACGACTGCAAGAGCTTTGTCCAACACATTACTGCATTGTACTGTAGGACTTTTCATCACTCTTCAGTCACCCTCATTTGTTATAGAGTGCTGTGTTTGATTGTACTTGCCTTCAAACCTTCAATTTGCATCCTCCAGTTATGTTTTGCACCCACTGAAGGATCAGAACCACTCTCTTCAATTAAAACTTTTCATTGCACATGATTGATGACGACAATAATTCAGGAACAAAAACAGAAATCAGACAAAGGTGGCTATGATGATTCTGAGTGCTTGTTCTGGTTTTGGCTGGAATAAAGTAACTTTCCTTATAGCTGGTACAAGACCATGTTTTGTATTTTTGCTGGAAACAGTGTTGATAACACAGGGATGCTTTAGGTATTTCTGATCAGGGCTTGCACAGCATCAAGGCCTTTTCTGCTTCTCAGCCCACCCCACCAGTGAGCAGACAGGGGGTGGACAAGAAGTTGGGAGGGGACACAACCAGGACAGCTGACCCCAGGTGACCGCAGGGATATTCCAGACCATATGGCATCATGCTCAGCATATAAAGCTGGAGGTAGAAGAAGGAAGGGAGGCTTGGTTAGAGGGACAATATTTGTCTCCCCAAGTAACCATGGTTTGAGACAGAACCCTGCTTCCCCGGGAATACTGAGCACCTGCCTGCTTGTGGGAAGTGGTGCTTGGAGTCCTTGTTTTGCTTTCCTTGTGTAGATGGCTTTTGCTTTACCTATTAAACTGTCTTTATCTCAACCAACAAGTTTTCTCACTTTTGCCCTTCTGTTCGCTCCCTCATCCCATTGGAGGGGAGTAAGCAAGTGGCTGTGTGGGACACAGCTGCTGTCCAGAAACATAAAAAGCATAATGATGCTTTTTAAAATTCAGCTACATTTTCAGCTAAAAACACAAGAAAAGTCTTGATTTGTGGCCTTAATCAATTATGAACTGTCCTCTAGATGAAAAGCATTTTCATTTTGGATGTATAGTTTCTTCCAAAACATTAACACTTTTGGCTGGCTAACCACTACCTTCCTCCTACCAAATTATTAATTATACAATTTATCAAAGCAAGCAGTCAGATAAATAGTTTGTCCTGTCTCCTTTGCCTTTTTGCTCTGCAAATCTTCTTCCCACTCACATGGAAGGATGAATCCCAACATATTCTTCTTCAGCCTTAACCTGAAAGAATTTGGGGTTTAGTGTTCATTACTTAAGGGTGGAAGGAGTGAGCTTTTGAGGCAGCCTTTACATGGAAAGCTAATATGGGCTACAGTACTGTTAACTGTCCTGAACCTGAATTTTCTGATAGGAGGAAAGCCTGGAGGGAGTTTTGGAGGGAGGCATACGCCATCATAATTTTTTCTGTACTCTTGTAACACTCATTTCTCTAGCATTGCCAGCTCATTTGACCCTGCTGAACTGGTAGAATAAGCTTTTCAGAAATTAGGTTATTAACAATTTAAAAACAAAAACAGGTACTTTGGATCTAAATCAGCACTAAGAAGATCATTCTTCTTCTAAAACAAAGGGACCTAGAGTCTGCCAATTCATATTTCACACTTCTTGATTGAACAGCAGTACCCTGCCCTCTAAGACTCTGAAGAACTCCTTCCAGTGTCCATTACTAATAACACTGTTCTAGAATCCATTCTGTCTTATTCTGCTGTTTGTTCAAAATCATGCAAATCACACACAGCTCAAAGCTAAGTTTAAATCTTTGCCTTTGTCCTCATGTTCAGCCACTAGCTATCCAATTTGATCAGTTTTCAGAGAGGAAATGAAGAATTATTCATTTTGTTTGCTATTCTTCTCTTTATTATTCTCCTTAGAAAAATAATTTTTTTCCCCGTGGTCTCCAGAAAACTTCATAAAGTAGTATAATTCTGTAAGTTCAGCAGAAATTCAACTCTTAATAGTTCCTTCTGGGCCAAGGAATAAGTAATGAACTCAATCCCATTACACCTCTTCTTTATTAAGAATGTGTTTTGGAAAGTGGAAAATGCAGTCTGTCTTGCTTGATTGCTTGAAATGCTGTGATCCCACACCAGCCTTGGGTTTTAATTTTGATCTTCTGATTACTATAAAAAATGCATCTGAGTAAGTGATGAATTTTCCTAGTGCTTTCTCTTCTTACACTGTGTTCAGCACAGAGTGACTCTTTCCCAGACCTATATCCTGCTGTCCCTGAAGCTCAGCCCTGACGATGACCAGAATTGTACCAGCTACACAACACACTGACATCACCTAGTGAACCCATCCACTCAGTCCTACACAATAAAGGTGATAAAACTGTGTGCCCTTTATTCCTTAACTCTTCTCTGTCAAAATGGTTTGGACTAGAAAATACCTACCAGTGAAGGTACACAAGCCGTGTCTCCTTGGAAGCCACCTGGATGCTAACGTGTGCCACTGAGCAGTATGGCTCAGGTTTTTTAATGTTTCTTTCACTTTGATCCCCTTCTGGAACATGGGTTGTACCAATCTAGCATTTGTCACTTCAGTTTTCACAAGTGAGAGAGTGAAGAACTTGCTGTGTCTCTAAAAGCTGTGATGAGATGATGATGGTGCTTCTACCTAAGAGCTGATGATTTTCCCCTGCCACAATTAAAATTGCAGCAATGTATGAAGAAGTCATCTCTGTAGCTGACAGAACAGAACATACCCAAAAATGTTAGTATGGGCACAGAGAGGCATTCATTGTGATCAAACCTTTCTTGATGGACAATTCTCAATGTAATTCTTCACGGAAAAAATATTTAAAGGGCAGAAAGAATTTGGAATAGGTTAGAATAAATCTTCCAGACTATCAGGGGTTTCCATATTATGCAACAGTTTTTGATGCACAAAATTTTTCAAATCATTTTTTTAAAGTTTGATGTGGGTGTGTTAATTGCAGTGAGATGATACAGGCAGCTCATACTTTACTTGTATATCTTTGTTATCAGTTAACCCTGCATTAAGAGCATATTTTTTTGTGTGCTGATGACATCAAGAAGAGAGACAAGTTTTAAGGGGAAAAAATTATGTTTCAAAGCCATGAAGGGCACTTTAAAGCTGTCTCTGCATTTAGAAAAACAGTACTTTGGTCCACTCCACTCATCAGTGCTTTCTACTGGCTAATGGAAGCTGCTCAACATGCAATATGATGAGAGTCTTTCTTCTGTGTAAATCACTATCCATTTTCTAAGAGAAATATAGAACAGCAGGTCCCCGTTCTGGCTGCAGACACATAACTGTAGGTTTGATGACATTTGCTATACCATCCCCTGATAAGCAGCACTCAAGGCTGCATAGAATATTTGGAGTTATTTTAAGAGGGAAGTGTTGCCTTTCAAGTGGAAGAGTTATAGTCTGTATGATATCCGCTTTCTGTCTTTGGAGACAGCATATGTGTGTAGAATGAGTAAAAAAAATTATGCTCACACTCACATAATGGTTTTGTCAGGGTAATTGGATCCAATCCAGCATGAGATTTCTAATTTCAATTTAGATTCTATTATTTTGACAAAGATGCTGCATATGTAGGCCAAAAATAATAACTACATTATATTACCTGCCACACTGAACTGATGGAAGAGATGAGTTCTGAGTTTGAAGCCACTATAATTTTAATCAAAGTTAGGAACTCTAATGCAGTCTGACCACATTACTAAATTCACTGTCTTATTGTGAAATTATTTTTGCTATTAAAAGATAAGAAAGTTGTCATATGCATTTGTTTCATTTTAGTATGCTCTCAAATCTGTTGGTAACATTCAAATGTTGCTCTTAAATAACTAAGATGTCTCAAAGTTAAGTTAATTTAAAGATTGGGGGTTTTTTTA
>WAAE01024810.1:0-22584 GCA_013400495.1 Nicator chloris
GGAAAATTGTTCTCCTCTGCTTAAATTGTTTGAAGGTAAAAGTTAAGGTAGTGTTTTGAATTATGAGGACCCAGTACGCTGAATTTAATTTATTGTATACAAAGCTATTTTGTCAAATAAACTTCAAGGAGTTTTCTCTTAGGAATATGGGGATTTTGTATGATCATCAGCTTGCTAATGATAGATAGCGAGTTAAAGCAATGAGATAATTCTGAAAAGCCTTGGCAGTCTTCTTGACAATAACTTCATAGACCACCAAAAGAGAGGTGCATATCATTTAGTCACAGAACAATTTTTTTAGCAACCTAAATTAGACCTTAGCATGTTGAAATGCAAAAAGAGATTTGTTGTCAGTGATAGAAATGGATTTGCTACTCTCTTTTACATCTTATATGTGTATCTTGCAATATTTAATAAGCTTCTGTCTTTGCACATTGAAGTTTTTGCACTTCTCAGGGCTAGCTGAAGCACCACTGTATTTTACTTACAGTACAGTGCTGCAGACAAAAATGCAGCATATCAGAGACAAAATTGTTAGTTTGGAAAGAATGCAAAGTTATTTCTAAGTGTCTGAAGAGCAAGACTTTGAAATGTTTGGGGAAAATTTTTCTCTTCCCCACAGGCTTCAGTAGCATAAAAAGGTAAAATAATTTTCAGGGCCAGTGCTGCTTTTCTAATCTTGTGTGATGTATTTCTAATGCTAAACATTACATATTGATTGTACATATTATGTATGTAAAGGCAGTATATGCAAGTTATGTCTTGGAACAAACAGATAAATTCCTCTTTCTGAATCCCGTTATTAAGTTTGAGTTATCCTGTTTTCTTTGCATCGGTTAGATAGACTAAATGTGTGCTGAAACAGTGCAAAGAAAACTGGTTTTATTCACTCACTACTCTAGAACAACTGGAATACTATAATAATTCAGTGGCACAAAGATGTCTGATTTAAAAATAATCTGCCTTTATTGCAAGGAAAGAGTTGAGCATAGAATGAAATAGTGCTATTGGTCAACAGTCTCTGTGAAGTCTTAGCTTCAGATAATTCTCTGAAAAAAGATCAATTGGCAGAGAAAGCAGAACTCAGCAAATTCTACTTATGCACTAAACAGCTACTTTTTTCTTAAAAGCCACAGTGGACACATCCTCGTACAGCTGGTATGTATATACCAACAGTCTCTGCTTAACAGCTGTTTACCTTTTTCTTAAAATACCTGGGAAACAGGCCTCTGATTTTCACCAGTTCCTGGTGTTACTCTCTTGTCTGGCAGTGCCAGATAAGATAGGTTATTTTTCTCTTAAAGCTTAACTTTTTCCACGGCCAGTTGTTCAGAGATAATACAACAGTGCACATGCATACATGCAAGTTCTTTAAGTTCCCAGAAAAAAAAATGTACTACAGTCACAGAAGTATTCCTTCTCTTTGCAAGAAAAAGCAGCTGCATCCTGTCTGTATAACTAATATTTGTGGTGGAGTCTCAATTAATTAAATTTAAACCTGCTGGAGTTATAGCTATAGAGTGATGGCTGTTGGCAGGAGTGAGATCACCAAAGAGCTTTTATCTCCAGAACTTGGAACTGAGCCCTGAGAAACGCACTGAGAGAGATTGTCCCTTGGAGAGTCAGGCCATGGAGAGAGTAACAGGTTCTTGTTTCTACCTGTGACTAACAGGTGGTGAGGAAAGCGTGGGAGACCTAGAGGTTTGAATCCAGGATATAACCTGAGTATAGAAATTATATTTTAGGTGTTTTCTAATCTAAACCCAACAAGCTATACTACAGTTTAAGTTGCAGTCAAGCAAGTGTGTAGAGTTTGCCACAGACACAATCATATTTGGAGTGTTGTCCCACTTAAAAACTAACTATGTTAAGCAATTACACTATCTGTGAAGATTAACTAGATTTACAGCAGAATGACTGGATTTGGCTGTAAAACTGCTGTAAAATTGGTACTCCCTGAAAAATTAGACTGTTTACCCAGCTTTTTGGTCATCAGGTTCATAAATTTAAATTGATGTGAATGCCAAATACCATTTGAGGTTTAAAAAAATTGATCAATGCTGACAAGACAGAGTAAGTAAAAACAAATTTTAACCATTTGGCAAGATGTAGACTTAAGTCTTCAGGAAAGTATCCAGGATCTGCTACTTATGCAACTGGTATTAACTAAATTTAACTGTAAACATAATTATTTTTGGTCTTGGTAGAAATTTTGGAATGTGTTCATATCCTGTGAGTGGTCAATATCCACATGCAAATATGGAATTTTTTTTTCACAAAAAGAGAGAGGTTACAGTGTACTAAGAGAACTTCTGTCAGGAGAATACATGAGAAGCAATCATAATTTTTCTGCTTATTTTAAAATTGAAAATCCATGGTGATTTAAAAAAAATCCAAAACAACTAAACAAAACCTCCTCAAAATAAGTATCTTTTGTCACATGGTATTGTAGTTGCTGTGATCCTACAAGACAGGAAACCACCTTATTGTATTCTTTTGGATTTGGAAAAATACTCCCTTATTAATATAATCTGTGTTAGCATTTTGCCAAATAATTTGGCATTATCAATTTAACAACTTCAAAACTGAAATCCTGTCTTCAAGGCTGACTGGATAAATTCACAAAGCAGAAGTTATCAGGCCACAGAAGAAATGTTGAATGCAATAGAAGTTTCTAGAATATAAAGGTGTTGCCTACTTTTTGGCATCTTTGAAAAGAACTCGTAAATGTAGTCTGTGGCAGTGTCCTGAACAACAGGAAGAGCATTTGTTTAGTCCTTAGGATGGCCTGAAACAAATCTGGAGATGTAAAAAAAGTTAAATTGATAGAAGATGCAACAGAAGTACATAAATACATGATATTTAGTATTATAATTAATTAATGCAGTTCTTAGTTATGCTAGCTATTTCCAATTAGACTGTCCCTTGCTGTGTGCTTCAATAATAATAGCTGGAAGTCTTTGTATGATGAATGAAGTAATTCACATGCACACTAGCTACTTCAAGCTAAACTATCCCTTTGCTATATGATTCTACTTTAATAACTGGATGTCCTGTATAATGGATAAAGTAATTTGCAGGCACACTGAAGCTCTTCTATCCCTAGATATGATGTAATTTAATCTTATTTCTCCATCAGCACAATAAATGGGACTGTGTATGAAAGAGAATCTGTGTTTGTTTGTGAGATTTTACTTGGAAATAATCTTCCAAAAAGGAGGAAAATGAATGCATGGCAAAGAGACTCATGTTCTTAAAAGATTCTGTTTATAGTTTTGTTGAACTTAGCATTTATTGTAAGGATGGCAGATTGTTCTAGTTTTAATAATCATAGTGCTGTTCTGTTTTAATATTTCATGATCTGTGGGCTGCCATAAAGTTGTTACAAGTCGAAGGGCTGATATAACATGAAATGAAGCACCTCTTCTGAATGTTCCTTTTGTTCAGTGTTTAACAAATTAATATGTTGACATTTGTCACTGATGGATTTCATTATTTGGTGAAAGGGTTTTAGGGGGTTTGACAGCATGAATGGTTTGTCCTGCAGACTTTCGAGAATTGATAAAGGCATCTTTGTTCTTTGTGCAAAAGCACAACAGATATCTTATTGACTGACGCATACAAAAAAGAAGGCTTGTATAGCTGCCGTGCAGAATAAACTAAGAAAATGAAGCCATTACTTATTCTTTTATGTTTTTCTGTCTCTCTCTTTTTTTTTTTTTTTTTGTTTCTATCAGCATGTATCTCCTAAGTCAAAGTAGTCAGAAGCATAGGATACTCATTCAGTAAAATGAAAACACGTAATTTATATCAGTTTATATACTGTCTATAGATGACAAAAGAAGAAAAACAGGTTATGGATGGTAGTACAACTGATTAGATAAATTTCTACATTTCTAAGATGAATGTATATTTGTATAAATAGATGATAAAGGCATATTAGAAATAATGCATTTTAGCAGCAATACTCAAAATCAGAAAAGACTTGGTAGTGTTGGATTTGCACCCTTCTACACCAATTTTTAAAGCAAAATTAAAGACTTCAGCAAATGGATTAATAACTACCAATTCTTAAAAGCAAGAATTGTGGGCGATAACTGCATATGGGCAAAAATTAGATTACATGTGATTTGAATTGCTATCTTAATCTTTTTGTTTGCTCCCACATTTATAATTGGCACAAGGTGCAAGAGTGTAAATACAGACGAACTGAAAACTGAAAAGAATTGTATCTGTGCCTCTTGTATGATCTGAGAAATTCTCATTTAAAAAAAAATCTGATCTTCACCTCTTGATTTATTTTTTTTCTTAGAAACATCAAGGATTTATAGCTCTTTCTCCTCCAGTAATATTTGGGGTTTCCCAAATGATTTGGGTACATATCTGAAATTTTCTCATTCTGCAGATGAAGTGTTTGTCACAGGAATCCTTAAAAAACCAGAGTGTTTTGTTTGATTTGTGATCTACCTTTACTGTAGCTCATAGAGATTTAATAAGAACCAATTCTGCCCTCCAGCAGGTTTAATTTCCTTTAAAACAGTGATACCACAAGGCCTTGAATTGAGCAAGGAATCCCGGGAAACCCAAAGAACAAGCAGTCTGTTTTATGGTTTTTCATTGATTTGGCTTTTTTGTTGCGGTTAAAATCTTTCCTGAATAAATTAAGTCAAGAAAAAAAATACTCATTCTTTACTTTGTTTTGTCTTGTCCATGTCACCTGTTAAGAGCACTAATGTATAGGCCCCTAACTTGAAAGATTTTCACTGAATGTGGTGAAGCATATATGTATTGCTTTCTGTCTAATGATTTATCATAGCTGGTTATTTGCACTTCGTCTCTCTGCTGTGTTAATATCTGCCAGAAACTTCATGGTAGAGTAAAAGGAAGTCCGAATCTTCCAGGAAGAACAATGATGGAAAGCTACAAATAATGAAATCCATCCACAATCAAGTAATGTTGTCCATCAGTGACGAAATGTCATCACTTAGACTGGAGCTGAGGAATGTTGTTAGTGACTGTTCATCGTAGTAATCATCTTTAGCAAGAACAGAAAGAGTAGTTTGAAAAGTCAATGGAACAAATTTCATTTCTAATATACAAGATAATCTTCTTCTTTAAAGCTTCCCTTTGACACATAAGAAAACAAAAAAATACATAGAACTATTTTATATTTATAAAATGAGAGGTGTGAGTACCTGTATCTCTATCTTTCCATTGCTCACTTCTTGCAGAAATAATATGATCAATTAAAATATTTCATTACAATCATCAATGTCTATCCATTGTTATTTTCTGTTCACTTTTTTAAGTTCAGCAAGTACATAAGATTAATTTTGTGGGCTTAATATAAATCAGTGTTAAATGAAAAAAAAAGTTAATACAAATGCATGGTTCAAATAGAGATTTTCCACGCTATTATTTGTTATTAAGTATTTTCACGTGGTTACTAGTGTAACTGTTAGGTTTTTTTTAGTATTTTCTTCATTTGACCAATTTCTAATATTTAGAATGACTCAGAAATGTGGTAGAATTTTCATATAAAATCTGGAACATAGTAAATCCATAATGTAAACCAAATATTGCATTTATATCTGTATATAAAATTCTTGCTGAAATTAGTGGAACTATGATTTCCTCTGTCTCCTTAGACATGAACAAAATTTGTTCCTCAGCCTCTGACCTTTTGTGAAGCTACCTATATCAGCAAGAGTAAAGATGTTTTATCATCATTGTGATCTATCAGCTTGATAGATACATTGAACAAAAAATATAAGATGAAGAAATCCATATCCTAAGATACTTTACAGAGCAATCTGAATGAGAAATAAGTTTATGTTCTGCATCTTTATTTCATGCTCTGTAATAGAAGTAGTGTAGATTGACTTCCAATCTATCTGGTTTTTAAGAAAAACACAAGTAACCAGGTTCAGTTGTGTGGCTTGTAAGAATTGTTTGGAACTGTCTGCCATGATACAGTGCAGTTTTATACTATGAATATTTAGTAAAGGATCTGGAAAATGGTTTCAGAAATTATTTTCAGTGTTAGTAGTGTCAAAATTTTTTGAGGAACAGTTGGAAGTGAAGTGTAAAGGTTAAAAAATGAGCTGCATAAAACATGGAGTTTGCTGTGTTGCCTTTTTTTTTTTTTAAGTGAAACAGGTTCTCATATTTATTGAAGTCACTTTGTTCGCACTTAACCATAAATCAGTTAACTAAATCAATTATATGTGGAAAAGTCATTGTGTGACATACAACATGAGAAGCTGTAGCCTCTTAAGGTGTTTTCTCTTGGAAAGCTGACTGTAAAACTTTTGACAGTGTTGTAGCCATTTGTTCCTGGGAGGTGTTGTGTAAATGAATATCATAAAAGGGTGTGTTACTTTGTGGGGTTTTTGGACAAGAGGTTTTTAACAAATCTGTAAAAAACCTTGATGGGAACTTGAGGTTTTGAAATTGTAATTCTTTCTCTTCCCCCATCCCATAATTTTCTATGTTTGCTTCTCTTTACAATAGCAGGCAATTTGCTGCCTGTTGTTCCTAAATGAGTGGATATTGTTGGACTTACATATGACATTAGTAAAGAAAATATGGAGAGTTCAAAAATATGTTCATGCTCTGTGGTTTCCTTATTGTGATACAGAATGTGGAAAATGAAAATAAGTGAGCTAAAGGTGTTGTTAGGCATTCTGGGGGCATCACAGGTCAACTTATTAATAACTCTTCAGCTCTACAGTTCTTACTTGACTTGGCTCCTGGTTGTTCTTGTCACATCTAGTTACTAATAATCTTATTACAAAATTGAGTTAACTTACTGCTAATACTTGAGTCTCAGATATCAGACTGAAGCATGTATGTAAAATATATCATTCTTTGTTTCTTTCTTGCTTTACTTCCCAAGTCAGGATATTTTAAGCAGATAGGATATATTACCATGATACGAGTGCAGCAGGATATCAGCCATAGATAAGTTGTTTCGTGATTTTTTTCTAAAAACACAGTTAAAGATTTTTGACTTAGCACTGTCAAAGAGTGTGTGATCTTTGTGTGTTAGAGAGAGGATGAGACATAGTTGTTTGAAGAAATTAGTTGTATTATTACCAGATTGTTCATTTGCAAACAGCAAGTTGGGTGGGCGGGTTGATCTGCTGGAGGTAGGAAGGCCCTGCAGAGGGATCTGGACAGGCTGGATCATGGGCTGAAGTCAGTGGTATGAGATTTAACAAGGCCATGTTCTGAGTCCCGCCCTTGGGTCACAATAACCACATCTCTCACTATAGCCTCGGGACAGAGTGGCTGGGAAGTACTCATTGCAAAAGGACCTGGGGTAGCTGGCTGACAGTGGCTGAAACATGAGCCAGCTGTGCCCAGGTGGCCAAGAAGGCCAATGGCATCCTGGCCTGTATCAGCAATAGTGTGGCCAGCAGGACCAGGGCAGTGATTGTCCCCCAGTGCTGGGTACTGGTGAGGCCACACCTCGAGTGTTCAGTTCTGGGGCCCATCACTGTAAGAAGGACACTGAGATGCTGGAGTGTGTCCAGAGGAGGGCAACAGAGCTGGTGAAGGATCTGGAGCACAAGTCCTGTAAGGAGCGGCTGAGGGAGCTGTTTAGCCTGGAGCAAAGGAGGCTCAGGGGAGACCCTTTTTGTTCTCTACAACTGCAGAGAGGGGGGAGGGTGCAGCCAGGTGGGGGTTGGTCTTTTCTCCCAGGTAACAAATGACAGGACAAGAGGAAATGGCCTCAAGTTGCCCCACAGCTTGGCAGTGCTGGATTAATGGTTTGACTTGATGATCTTAGAGGTCGTTCCTAAAGGAAACAATTCTATGGTTCTATTTTGTGATGTGCTCCTGATCTTGATAGTCAGGTCTAGGGAAATTGCTGTAACCCTTCTGTTGCAAATGGTAGTTTCAGTCTGTGTTGTTCATATTGTATATTTCATTTGGATTGTGGACAGAGAAGCTGATCCCTAGAAGAAAGCTAGAACTTGAAAACAGATCCTGTTCTAGAAAAGAAATTTAAACATAATAAGACACTTCTTTGGCAAGCTTGGTACAAAAATTGAAAGCTCCAAAATGTTTCTTGTCTGGTAGGTATGCATTTTGTTGGGCAACTCCATAAGTATCTTGTTTTAGGAGATACAGCTCTGCATTTTATATTTCATGTCCCCTGACACTGAGCATAACGTTAAGAGAATTTAATTATGTGGAATGAGTTGCGCTGATAGTCTTCCTTTAGGCTGATCCCACATTACGTGGGAGTAAATTTCCTTAATTTTTGAAGCACATTAAGCTTTTATCCTTTTGTTTCCGGTCAGCATGATTGGTCCTTTCGTGGTAGCAAAGTAAGGTCTCCTGGCACATAAAAATTACATTTGTCAACTCTTGTCAACATTTTCAGTATGGGTTAATTTATTTTTATTCTTCATAAAGTTACAAAGCTATGTTGGTCTCTGAATAGACTTTATAAAATCTTCTTTCTGAATAATGTGCAGACAAATCAAATAAATTGTGACCTGTAAGTCCAAAGACATAGAAAGGTGTCACAGTTGCATGTGATAAATACATACTGTCTTTTTATGTTTTCTTCAAGCATGTTCAATTGGTGTTACTATGGGATTGAAGATACTGAGAAGGATCAAGAACTGTTGCAAACCCTGCTGTTTGTGTGGTGGTTTTTAGCTTAGGTTCATGTTATCTTTTTCCTTGCACTTTATAAATTCTTCAAGTTTTCTTGAAGAATTCTAAGTTTTATGGCAAGTACGGGTTTTGCTGTTGAACAGCAGTACAGCTTCTCCTGAGAGGGTTTCACCCTTGTTTATACGTATCCTCACTAGCCTGGTGATATGCAAGACAGAAGAGATTACCAGATCACAGAACAGCTGCTGCTTGGGTGTTCAGATCATTATTTAGGCACTTGATTGAAATTTACGATTTGGATTTTGAATTGCAGCACTGAGTTGATTGTTACTATCCTCCTTCCAAAACACGGGGTTAGTTTTCTTTCCATGTTACCTACCCTACTGTGTTGCTGCATGACTTACGGAGTAAAAACTTAGTCATCTGCTCTAGAATGACTTTCAGCTGTAACTTCTGTCACTTTTTGGTTTCTCCCGATAATGGTAGGAAGGCAAAACTTTAAAAATTAGCTTTCATTATTTCTGGAATAGTGCTCAGAATATTCTACCAGATCCTTGTCTCTACAACTGCATCTGAATATGTATTTGAGTTTCTGGTATACTGTAAACCTAGGAGGTGAAAAAGATTGTAATTCTCTCAGTACTGCACTGTAACATAGTCTACACCAATGGAGATTGTAGAGGTAAGAAAGTGGATATTAAATGTTCCTGTGTCTGTATTCCAATGGCACAAGTACCCACAAAGATAAATTAGGCTAACATTCAAAGTCTGATGTAGCTACTGCAGACACCATGTTGATACTGTTCTTTGTATCACTGGAAGAATGTAGTTTTGTCATGGTTTGACACTGGCCAAATGCCAGGTACCCACAAAGTTGCTCACTCTCCCTCCCCTGCCACAGCTGGGCACAGAAAAGAAAAAAACTAATGAAGGGTTCATGGGTTGAGATAAGGACTGGGAGAAAACATTTCAAGGGCAAAATAGGCTCAGCTTAAGAGTATGAAGTGAATTTATCACTAACAGAGTCAGAGGAGGATAATGAGAAGTCATATAAGACCTTATAACACCATTTCCCCCAGCCCCTCCCTGCTTCCCACCAACAGCATCAGGAGACAGGGCATGGGGGTTTGGGTCAGTTCATCACTGAGATTTTCTTCTGCTGCTCCTGGAGAGGAGTCCTTCCCCTGTGGGACTGTGGGGTCCCCCCCACAGGAGACAGTTCTCCATGAACTTCTCCAGTGTGGGTCCACTCCCATGAGCAGCAGTCCTGCCAAAACTGCTGCAGTGTGAGTCCCTCCCCTGGGCACACAGTCCTCCCAAAACTGCTCTGGCGTGGGTCTCTCTTCCATGGGGTGCAGCCCTCCAAGGACAGGCTGCTCCAGCCTGGAAGCAAGGTTCTTCTCTCTCTCCACCAGGTCTCCCATTGGATCACAGCCTCCTCCAGGCATCCACCTGCTCCAGCATTGGCACCTCCCTCACAGGCTGTGGGGGGATCTCTGCATCCCCATGGATCCCCATGGGCTGTGGGTGGATCTCTGCATCCCTCATGGATCCCCACAGGCTGCAGGGGCACAGCTGCTGCACCATGGCCTCACCATGGCCTGCAGAGGAATCTCAGCTCTGGCACCTGGAGCACCCCCTGCCCCTCCTTCTCCACTGACCTTGGTGTCTCCACGTTGTTTCCCTCACATGTTCTCACCTCCTCCTCTTCTCTCACTAGAAGAAAAAGTTGTGCGTGCCCACTTTGTTTTTATTTCCTTCTTAAATATGCCATCACAGAGGCATTACTAACCTCTCTAATTGGCCCAGCTTTGGCCAGCAGCATGTCCATCTTCAGAGCCATCAGGGATTGGCTCTGCTGGACATGGTAGAAGCTTCTGGCAGCTTCTCACAGAAGCCACCTCTGTGGCCCCCCTGCTACCAAAAACCAGGTCGTGCCAAACCAACTTAAGGTTAAAGGCAACTGATGAGAGTTTGCATGAACTATTTGTGAAGAACTGTCATTTAATTCTCTAACTTTCCCAAATTACAGTAATCTTGAAATGTATACCTTAATTTCAATGTGTTCCTTTGAAAATATTTGACTTTCCCTGCTCCTTTCTGCATATTTAAAAAGGGATTTTTTAGAACTACGAGTGTCTCACCCATTTATTATCTGATTTCATGTTTTCCAAATAAAAAATTCAAAGTGTGATTTTTAAAATATATATATATATGTATAAGTGGTATCTGTAATTGTGATTTTTCGTGCTACTTTTGACTTCAGAAGCATTATTTCTCAGGTGACAATAGTCTTAGCTCTGTTATTTCCAGAAGTACGTAAGAAAATGTATGTGCAGATCTCTGTGTAAAGAGGGAAAGATTTCTACTTCAAAATAAATGGAACAAGTTTGCTAGAAATGAACTTCATGTTCCCATCTTAAATGCATATTTAGGGTCTTGCACATACATTTGGCTAGGGTATGTGCTCTGTCTCCTCTGATTAGGTGTGAGCAGCTAAAGATACCACACTGATACCAGCTGTGCTGTGTGCAAAGTCATGAGTCTAGAAAAAGTTTCATCTAAGTCATGAGTCTAGAAAAAGTTTTGAAAAATTGCAGTTAGAGATTTTGCTCTTCAAATGGGCAGATTACTGTTCAGAGCTTTAGGACTCATTGGAAAACTTTTATTTGTTAAAGAGACTATCTGTTAAGGACATCTACATGGGTGGATTTGAATAATTTGAATATCATGACTCTTTGGCCTTTCTCAATAACAATTTCTTTCTCTTTGGGATTCAGTTTTTTTCCTTTATGTGCCTATTCATGCCATAGTACAGTGTTGAGATTTACCTTAACTGCAATTTAACTGGGAGGGGGAACTTGTTCCTTTTTCCAGTCGAGTAACAAGAATATTTAAGTTATGAGCATGAGATTCTGGTCAGAATAATGCTCTTTTGCTTTAGAAGGGTAACCAAGTGTATACTTGTCAAAAATAAGTCATTAACTTCTTTTCCTCTTGGACCCATTGGGAACTTGTCCAGCTTCCTGGGAAGGACTGGTAGGGCTGTTTTTTTTTTTTTTTTGTTAACTGGGAGAGGTGTTCCATCTTTCTTACCACATCCAGCTTGCCTGTTCTGGCCTGCTTTAGAAACTTGGACTATACCTGCTGGAGGCATTTATAAATAAGCTGCACAGTCCTTGTCAGGTCTTGATGTAATTTCTGAGGTGAATCATCTTTGTCCATTTCTAATGTATGAATGGATTTCTTTCCTTTTCAATTAGAATCAAAGAAATTAATATTAAGCCTTATGATTTCTTCCTAGTAAATCAAACAGGTAGTAGGAGGGCCAAATTGCTCTTCTTGTTAGGAAAAAAAAAGATTTAAAAAAAAAAAAAAAGCTTTTGGGTCTTGCAATTTAATTACCAGTCAAATTATATTATTTTTTGCATAGACACTTTCTTGAATTATTGAGTGTTTTAGGAGCAGCGCTGCTAAGTAACAATGTGCAATTAATAACACTCATAACATTTTCCCAACACAGAGAGGACATCACCCTATTCAAGTGAGTCCAGAGAAGGGTCACCATGATGATTAGAGGGATAGAGCATCTCTCCTGTGAGGAAAGGCTGAGAGAATTGGGTTTGTTCCACGTGGAAAAGAGAAGGCTTTGGGGTGACTTAACTGCAGCCTTCCAGTACTTGAAGGAGGCCTGTAAGAAAAATGGAGAAAGACTTTTGCAAGAGCAGGTAGTGACAGGACGAGGAGGAATGGCTTCAAGCTCAAGGACAGAAAGTTTAGATTAGATGTTAGGAAGAAATCTTTTCTGTGAGGGTAGTTGTGCTCTGGAACAGGTTTCCCAGAGAAGCTGAGGACTCCTCATCCCTGGAGGTGCTCAAGACCATCTGTAAAGTCCTTTCTGACACAAGCCATTCTATGATTCTATGAACACTGCACATCCTAGATAATACTAAGAAGGTAGATTTGGTTAGTATAAGTGAAGCAGAGTTTCTGGAATTCAAATATTTATTGAAAATAGAGAATCTGTATTTTAAACAAACACATGGATGTAAACTTCTTCCAAATTAATCGGTGCTGGACATCTTCCAGAGATGTGTTCAGTCTTTGATAAAATTACTTTTAAGAAAAATGGGAACTTTTCAGTGGTTTGAATTGGAGATAGTACTGTTTGTTAAGGGCAAACAAAATAAAAGAAATTATTTAAGGTGTTCTCAGGAAAGGAAGTTGGTGGCTCTAAAATTAAATTCTGCTGCAGTACATAATCTTATTTTAGCCTTGTAGGAAGCTGTACTCATATTCTTTGGCCAAAATTTAACTCATACATTTTTCTTACTGAAGTGATTTGTAATCTGTCTGTAAAAGAGAATATTGTCTAAATGTGGTAATTCTGTTTTTTAAGTGATTGGGGAAAGCAGGAACTACAATCTTTATTGTGTATTTACCTACAATAGACTTAAAATGCAAACAGTTCTGTGAGCCAATTTATGAAGCATCAAGATACTTTTGTTTTGCTTAACCAAGTGGCTGAAATGTTGCCACCAGTATGTCTGGAATGTTATTTACTTGGTCTATTTCTGCAGTTTTTCTTTGTAGCACTGTACTCATGCCACAACTTGGGGTCATTTACTTAAAACTGACCAAAGTAATACCTCAAAACTGTGGTTATTATTCTCATCAGGGGATTTATAATACAATATTTATCATGTTCTGCAGCTTCTGTGCTCCCACTTTTTCCCCATCTCTCTCGCCCTTCATTCTCTTAATCAGAATTGCTTTTGGCAAGGGTGTGGAGAGCTGCTGTTTTTACTTGCTGTTTTTGTTTTACTTGATTCCTCGATTTACCACTTTAACTTCTTACATTGTTTCTTACAATGCCATTTGATTGAAACGTTTTAACGTTCTTGGCTGGGTAACTACTTTTTTTTTATAAGGAGATAGTTGTTATGTTTTCCTATCTTTGTATCGTATTTAATGGTCCCAATTCCAGACATTCAAGTGGTTGCAAGAAAACTGTGAGTGTTTTAACATTTCCAACGGAAGGGTTGGATGGGTGGGGAAGCTCTTTGGAATGCTGACGCATAATATTTGACTCTTGGAAATGTCTCAAGGCCATAGACTTCCCTCCCATGCTTGGAAGGCTAGACTTAAAGACCTCTGGTATTGAAGGTATGCTTGTATTTTATTTCCTTTGTAACTGAGAGAAAAGTGAGAAAAGAGTTGAAATACAGATCACTGATACCATAGGTTAATGCAGGAGCACTCTGTGGATGGTGGTCTTGGTTTGTGTCCTTGCTACTCACATCCATGACGTGATGCCTCATTAACCCCTTGCATGTTAGTCAGAGGGCTTAATTCTGCTACTTTTATTTCCTAGATGTACTTAGTTTCAAAAGTTGTGTTGGTTTTGAGATGTTAAGGTCTGTAATTTCTATAAACATAGTAGAAATTGCCTTACAGTAGCACATGAGTTGGGAGCCGCAGTAACTTGCAGTTCAGGGTATTTTCAATAGCAGAGTGACAATTCATAAGTTTTCCCCTGTAATTTCTTCTTACAGTGCTTGAATACAAAGCAGAGTAGATACAGACTGAGTTGTTCCCCTGCTGTTGTGAAAAGCAGGTATTTACTGCTTCTCACTTCTGTGGTTGTAGTAAAATATGTTCTCTTATCTCTGCATTTGCAGAAGTGATTAACTCTTATCATGAGATTGTATCTTCTTAGCTTGTTTGAAGTTTTGACAAACGTGCTTTACCACGTATGATGCTTTTTACTTTTGGATACTGATTTTTTTTCTTTATTAAATGTTTCTCCTTTATTTATTTCCATCTTTGATCATTTAACTGATAAATACCTGTTACCAATATTAACACTGCTCGTATTTTATTATCCCAGCTTATATATAAATGTTTCTATTCAAATAAATCAGTCTTGTAACATGAAAAATAGAAAACTTTGGTTTAAGTTACTTCTTAAAATTACTAGCTGTTTGATGGTTGAATACTGTACAACTATATGGTGGAATTTTAGTTTGATTTTCTGCCAACCAACAATAAAGTACAACTTAATTCCTACAAATTCCTGAGATATAAACTATTAGGCATGACCTAGCATGCATATGCTAATAAGCTAACAGGGTAATAAAGCCTACCTGAAGGGAGCCTACAAGAAAGAAGGAGAGAGAATATTTATAGAGCATGTAGTGACAGGACAAGGGGAAATGGCTTCAAAGTCAAAGAGAGTAGGTTTAGATTAGATATTAGGAGAAACTTCTTCCCTATGAGCATAGTGAGGCACTGGCACAGGTTTCCCAGGGAAGCTGTGGATGCCCCATCCCTGGAAGTGTTCAAGGCCAGTTTTCAGGGGTCTCTGAGCAACCAGGACTAATGAAAGGTGTCCCTGTCCATGGCAGGAGAGTTGAAACTAGGGGATTTTCAAGGTCCCATCCAATCCAGGCCATTCTTTGGTTCAGTTATTATTATGTCCATGCCATATACATTGTAGCATGTCAGTAACGGATTCTGTCACTCATTTCTCTTGTACAGCCCACACATCATCTTTCTGTCACAAAGTGTACTGCCAGGGGGAAGCCATCTCTGTGGAACACGTCTGTGCCACGAAATTGCTCATGCTTGGTTTGGACTGGCCATTGGTGCTTGTGATTGGACGGAGGAGTGGATAAGTGAAGGGTTTGCCACTTTTTTAGAAGATATATTTTGGGCTAGGGCACAACAGGTGAGGTGATGATACATTGCTTCAAAATTAATGTGGAAATCAAAATTATATGTGAATTAGATATAAATTAAACCTCCTGTGCTGTGAAGTAACATATTTTAAAATGATATTGGAATTTGCATGCTTGCTAGGTTAAAAACGAAGTGATCCACAGTGAATACAAATCTTTACAGAGATAGAGGTCAGTGCAAATGAGAACAGAAACATCTGTTTGTCAGTGATTACCTTCCCACAAATTTTCTACTCAGTTGTTGAAATTCAGTTATCAAACAATTGCTGTGGATTCTTTGCACTTCTGTTGTATTCCTGAAGCTGGAAAAATCAGCAGTCTTACTGCATATTGTAATATTCCAGGTACCTAATGAAAATTGTTTGGTTCTGTCCAATGCATAACCAAGAAGTGGACCTCAAACCAAAATGGAAGATGATTTTAAATAGGGCATAGTGGCACATACACTTTTTTTTCTCTTCTACTGCCCAAGTTACTGTCCTGTCAAATGGAATTTACTGCCTGCCTTAAAGTGAAAAGTTCATAAATTGCGTGTCAGCTAGTAAATTTTTTCTGATGCAATTCTTACTTTTGTAGTACCTCTGCTACTTCAAGGATTACATGTGTCAGTACTTTCTTCCTGTGCCTTTGTCAGGTTCTACCCCTTTAGTCTGCAGATCTCCACCTGAGGAAAAGCGTGGTAGAACTGGGAACTGACATAATGCACTCTTCTGAACCTCCATTTTATTAAATATCTGGCATATTTGTAGCACCAAACAAAGCAGGGTGGCTTGTTATGTACCATGTTTCTGGAAAAAGAAAGAGAGAAAAGCTATCCAAACAATTGGCTTTTGGTTCTAAAACTCATTTGTGCCCTCACATTGAGCATCACTGCTGTGAACTGTTCACATTAATTCTTTGCTTTTGTTAGTCACTTAAAAGCATTTTGATTGTAGTAGACATCTTCCTTGGAGCTGAGTGTAAATGAGAAAACAACAGAACAGGGTGATTAGTTCCCTTGTTAATGTGTAAGGCATACCTTTTCAACATTATTGAATAGTTTTGATGCAATGTAATCATAGAAGTAAGGATTATGTGTGTGTTCCGTAGTGCCTGAGAATAATTTTGGTTGTGACTGCATGTAATGCAGGATAATATTAGCTGCTTTTGCTTTCCTCAATTTCCCATCTATTCTTATACCAGAGAAACATAAATTATACTTACATTCAAAATAACTATTTGTCAGCTGGCAACCTGGAATTTATTTCATAAGTAGGAATCTCTGTTAATATTATGTAAATGGGGGAAAACACAAACAGGGAGCTTTCATGAGTATGGCAGAAGTAGTAGGAAAGAGGAGTGAAGCCAGGATACAATGTAGCTCTTTGCTCTCAATTTGGGAAGATTAAGGATGTAACCAAAACCTCAATGCCGGGTATCTCCACTGTATATTCAGTTAATTTCTTGCCGTTCACTAAAGGGAAAACAACATGGCCATCTCTGTCCTTAGTCAGAGCTATTTAACTGACTATTGATTTGATGTGCACAGTGAGGCTTTTGTTTTCCTGAGTGCTGCTATTATCTCTCATAGCAGGAACTGTTATTTTTTTATCATGGATATTGGTACTGTTTCCTGCCTCTTCTGCACATTAAAGAGAAACAAACTGAGTTTCTTGTTCGGCAAATTACTATTGTCTGTTGGGAAACAGCAATCAGTGATCTGTGGTTTTTGTTTACTAAGCAGCTATCACATGATGAAATGAAAGGGCAACAGGAATTGAAGGCTTTACTTCGCTGGCACCGGCTCAGAGATGAGGTGCAAAACTCTGAAGAAGAGCTGCAAGTTTTAAGGTAACAATATGATAGCGTCATCATCGCTTTTATATGTTCACTCTCTCCTGTTTTCCACATTTTCTCCCTTTAAAAGATATACATCCAAATCATCTGATTAAATCCACTGCATTTCCTTATTTCCTTCTAATAAAAAAAGAAAATGCAAATTAAACTGACTATACATCTTGACTATAATGCAATTGCTTCTCCCTTTGTTATAGAAAGCTTTTAGAAACCATGGCATTTAGTTTGGTATGAAATGTCTCTAAGCAGTTTACAAGAGCTTCTATTCAGAGAAAAAATAAAAGACCATTTCCTGAAAAAGTTCACTGATGGAAGCCATAACAGTAATTTTCTGTGGCTGAAGACAAGCACATACATTAGTATGGTATCTAACTGCCAAGTTGAACGAGCCTTTAAAAAACAAGGGAAAAGTATAATATATAAGCTATATAAACCTACTTTCTCATTAGAAATTGCTAACATTTATATTTAGAATAGATTCTTGGTCTTTAGGTATCAGATGCTAAACATAAGTCTTTCTTTGCCCATGATTAATAATCTGGGCTCTTCTGATTGGTGTGTTAGGAATTTTCCACAGTCTTTCATCTTGAGTGTCTGTCTCATTCAAGATCCACTGAGCCTCTACGGCTTGTCTCCTCATGGTCTTTGACCAAGAATGACTTCACTAATTCTAGTTCAAATTAGCCATGATTTCTGACCAAATCATGGAAGTACAGGGACAGATTTCAAACAATTATGTAGTCTATTCTCCTGCTCTGAAATAAAGGCAGTACACACAAACCATCCTGTGGGCCTGATTTGGCCTGCTAGCTGCTGCTGAGAATAGCAGTAAGGCCTGTCAGAGAGATTAGTTTTCCCAAAACACTGGTCTGTGAAACTGGTGTAGTGGTTGTTGCGTTTGCCTAACATGCCGAAGATACCTAGTTCAACCAGAAACACCATGTGCAAAGATTGTTTAAATTCTTTCTCACAGATCAATGTTTTGGGAAAACTTATCTCTCTCACAGGCCTTACTGCTGCTCTCAGCAGCAGCTAGCAGGCCAAATCAGGGGCATACCATCCTAAGTGGGTTCTTCTTGGGAAGGCTCCAATAAAAAAGTTTTCATAAGAGAGAGAAGCTGTATTAGTGTCTCAATAAGACTGTTGGTGTTAACGGTTGAAAATTGCTTCCTAATGCACAACTGAAACACTGTTTATTCCAAACAATGCAGATTTCATTTCTTTCTTTCACCAAGTGGAAGTGAAGAATAAATTGATACCCATCTTCTAGATTATCAGCTTAAATGTTTTTGGAAGACTGTTGCCATTTCATTCATATAAGGTCTTCCCTTCTTCTTGTGCTTGCCCAGTAGAACCTGAAAGGCTCTACTATATCTGGACATTCTAGAGAGTCTTCACCAACATAGAAATTCCAAGGCCCCATGTAATCCAAAAGCATATCACCAACTGTGAAACGGTAGTCTTCCATTGATCTGTTTTACTTTATGTTTATTGATGAATTGTGTATTGGTGTTTATTGATGTATCTATATATAGGCAGAGTCAATGCAGTTACACAGTTGTGTAAATATTCAGGTATGTAATTTGACCATTATCACTAGTTATACAGCTGCTGCCAATGCAATTATCAATTTACATGCTGAGGTTTTTGTTTAATTTTTTTTTAATATTGGTTCTTTGGATATGATGCTTATTATTCCATTTTCAACACTGATGATTTTCCATTTTCCATTATTTATTTTTCCATTTTCAACACAAAATGATTTTCCATTTTCAACACTGTGGAGTCACATTTGTTGTCTTTTGTGTGATTTATATAGCTGTTACTTTTAATCAAATGTTAAATGGTGTAAATTTTCAAAATAATTTTTCTAAGGGCCACGATCCTTTGTAGTTGAAACTCAAGAAAGATTGATTTATTTTGAAAATTAAACTTAAGCTTTCTATTGACTTGCATATTTAGACATAATAATTTTGGATAGTAGTCTTCCTAATGCTAATACAAAAGAGTGAAAAATTAATTTCTCATTTGAAAAATGTGTTTCCAATAAACACTTCAGGCCAGGAGCATGATGCACTTTGTGATTCTGGCCATTTCTTCTTCTCTGGTATCTCTAGTTCCTTGTGATTGCATTTAAGGACTTCCTACGGATTTCAGTCAGATAAAAATGTCTTCTACTATTTTTGTGGCAGGGACATGAATAAATTGTCTTTTTGCATATTTACTGGTTTGTTTTTCTTTCCTTTTCTTCATCCTCCTGAAAATGTGTCCTCTGCTTTCCAAAAATGGCATATAAGAGAGAAAATCTCAGTTGTGGCCCTTGGTCTGGGTTGTGAGTCTGTACTGAGGCTTGGGCTGGTTCAAACTTGTGTTTTTATACAGGATATTAAAAGTAAATTATAACTGTTTGTTACTTCTTACCTATCATTTCAGGAAGAAAAAAATCAACCATCTCACTCTTCCCAAGCATAAGCTCATTTTTCAATTACTTTTTGTTCCCTGCTCATTATATGATTAACTTTGCTTTCTCCTGACAGCTGGAAAAAATCTGCCCCAAACTTACCAGCTGATCCTATCAATTTTTGATCCATCAAATTAATACCTGTTTAGGCTGGATGAAAGCCACTCAGCAAATTGATGATCAGCCTGATGTTTCTTCTTATTATGGGTACTTGGTATGATGTTATAATAAATAGCATGTCATAAGCTACCTGTAAAGAAAGAGATCAGGTAAGAAAGCAATTGGGTGTCTTTTCAACAGGCAGCAGCTCTGAAAGGCAGCACCAGCAAATCTTAATATTGAAGAAGGAGTTTGTGGCTCTTCCATGCTCATACAGGATGAGACTTCCAACAGAACTGTGCATATTGCCTCACATTCAGATTTTGAAACAAACTTGCAGGGATAAAATCACTTGTGAAAAAAGTCTTGGCACTCATTTTGCTGGTGATCATCAACATCAGCACTCTCGTCCAGCGCTCTCATCTCTCATGTTCAGAAAGCAAAGAAGACCATTCTGTTCTGCAGAATAAAGCTGGCCCTTATGGCTGAACTGCAGCTTGTGGGTTTTTATTAAGGCAAGCCAATTTTGATATCTAACTCTAAATTAGTCTCTGAGTTCCACTTGTGTCAGGTCCATTCTGTCCTGAAGCAATGCTTCTGACTGCTCTGTAGGTGTTTGAAGAGTTTTATTCTATCTGACAGGAAAAGTGCTTTCAGATGGTCTCTTGCAGTCTCTGCATAAGTTTTCATGACCACATGGCACATCAGAGCATTTAATTATTCCAGTACATTGTACTTTTACTAGTGCAGTGTATTCATCTGCCCAGCAAACAGAAAGCAGCATCTTCTACTTCCTTCAGAAATTTGCCAGTATCTAAAATGTGCCAGATAGCATCTTGAATATTTTGAGACAGCTTGCCTTTAGCATTATGCTTGGCTTCATCAATGGGTTAGATGCAGCTTTTGTAGGTCAGTGTAACAAAATTTTAGTCTCTGTATTTTCAATGTCTGGTAAATACAGTAAGCATTGCTTTAAAATTGCAGAGTCCTGCACTTTGGCCACAACAATCCCCTGCAACGTTATAAGCTGGGGATGGTGTGGCTGGACAGTGCCCAGGCAGAAAGGGACCTGGGGGTACTGGTCGACAGCCGACTGAACATGAGCCAGCAGTGAGCCCTGGTGGCCAAAAAGGCCAATGGCATCCTGGCCAGTATCAGGAATAGTGTGGCCAGCAGGAACAGGGAGGTCATTCTTCCCCTGTACTCAGCACTGGTGAGGCCACACCTTGAGTGCTGTGTCCAGTTCTGGGCTCCTCAGTTTAGGAAGGACACTGAGTGCTGTGTCCAATTCTGTCCCTCAGTTTAGGAAGGACACTGAGTGCTGTGTCCAGTTCTGGGCCCCTCAGTTTAGGAAGGACACTGAGTGCTGTGTCCAGTTCTGCCCCTCAGTTTAGGAAGGACGTTGAGATCCTTGAGCGCGTCCAGAGGAGGCAACGAGGCTGGTGATGGGCTTGGAGCACAAGCCATATGAAGAACAACTGAGGGAGCTGGGGTTGTTTAGCCTGGAGAAAAGGAGACTCAGAGGTGACCTTATCACTCTCTACAACTTCCTGAAGGGTGGCTGTGGTCAGCTGGAGGTTGGTCTCTTTCTCCAAGCAACAACAGACAGAACAAGAGGACACAGTCTCAAGCTGCGTCAAGGGAGATATAGGCTGGATAGTAGGAAAAAATTTTTCACAGTAAGAGTGATAAAGTACTGGAATGGTCTGCCCAGGGAGGTGGTGGAGTCACCATCCCTGGATGTATTGAAAAAAAGACTGGATGTGGCACTTGGTCCCATGATCTAGTTGAGGTGTAAGAACATGGTTGGACTCGATGATCTTGAAGGTCTCTTCCAACCTAGAAATTCTGTGAAATTCTGTGAGAAATAGTGTTCTGAAGTACTGATAGCAGAGAACATGGTTACATTCTAAATAGTTTCAGTCCTTTACAGACATTTTCAAGAATATATATACAGCCTTTGCAGAAGAATGTATGTATATTTCCTGTATGGAATTCTTCACTACCATCATCCAGATGCAATACTCCTTTCTAGTCAGTCCTAGGATCTACGCAGGCACAAGTCAGAGGAGGAAATATGGTTGCCTAGTTTAGAATAATTGTGATTATGAGAACAATTTCAATTTAGTGTGGATTCTATAGCCTGTGCTCACACTCCATTTTTCAAAGTCAATGTACTGGGCTATTTATTAAGAGAGAAATGAAACAGTTTTTGCTTTTTGTGTATGCAGAGAACAATGAAAAGTCATGTGTGGAATGTCAGCAGGTCTTCCTTCCAGGAGACTCATCCAGAAGGGAAATAGCTGGATTTCTGCTTTGCAGTGGGTCTGCAATGTTTACACAGTCTGAAAGAAGTGTATTTGCCATAGAATTGGAAAACAGTTACTGGTATCTTTCTTTCTATGTTGGGGGAAAATCTTACTGGAAAGATATTTTTGAATGATAGCATGGAAGAGGACTGTGTTAGAGTAAATTGTAAAATTCAATCTGGTTCTTTTTCTCTCTATTTTATTTCAAACAGTTACATTTTATGAAAATTTTGTGTATAGTGGATTTCACATGCACAGGCCCTCATAATAATATCTAAAGAAACTCCCCGTTTAGCACTCTGGACCAAACTGTAATAAGAAACTGTGACACACATATAAAAAAGGAAGAATGTCTTCCTCAAGGGATACACAGATATGGAAAAAAATTTGATCACAAGGGTTAGCTCCTGAAATCACTCCTGCATGCGTGGTGTGAGTTGAAGAATCTTGCATTGTGGCCCATATTTCCCCTATTCAGTAGAAATAAATAAAAATAAAATTAATA
>WAAE01024850.1:0-77528 GCA_013400495.1 Nicator chloris
ATAATAATAATAATAAAAAATAAGTGAGGAGAAAAGAGGGTTATCATTAAGACTACAAATCGTTATCAATTTTTTCCCCTGATTTTCTCTTGAAATGAAGGACTATTCTACTGAGAGATTAAAGAAAACCAATGAGATACTCAAAGGCATTAAGCTATTAAAGCTGTATGCCTGGGAGCACATATTTTGTACAAGTGTGGAAGAAACGAGAATGAAAGAGCTCACCAGTCTCAAAACCTTTGCACTTCATACATCTCTTTCCAGTAAGTAACAGTGTTTTGAGTGCTTGGAAAACTATCCTGTTTTTCATGTCAACATCCCTCCCAGCTTCAACTAAAGAGAGATACAGCTGTGCTTGTGACATTTTTATCTGTGTGTAATGTTATTAAAATGAAAAGGCATGATAAATACATAACACAGAATTTGAAAGGATAAAAAATATGTTGATTTTTTTTGCAATAAGTTTTCTCTTACTTTCGTTGTGACATTACAGTTAGGAGTTGCTTTATAGTAAGGAGGCTCCAGATCGTATTGGCAGCTCCGACTGCAGCAAAGATAAATTATGTTTTCTGCATATAAATTGTGTTTTCTGCAATGTAGAAGGGTTGAGTAATGTTTTAGTTCTGTTTCATATTACTTGTGCACATAATGATTTTTATCCTAGTTTAGTAGATAAATGAGAGAGTTCCATGGCTTATTTGTTGGTGTGTTTAATATCTCTGACTATCAGGGAGGGAAATTTCTTCCTGCAAACTAATTTTCCTTCGGGAGTTTTAATTACTTGACTTGAAAATAACAGGATTATTTTAGTGTCATATAATTACTGCAAAATTGTTTTTTATTATTTCCTATATTCTGATGCTTATTTTATTTCTCTTTCCCAGTTTTTATGAATGCAGCCATACCAATAGCAGCTGTTCTTGCAGTAAGATATGGGGTTTTTTTCAGTTTTTCTTATAAAAAGGGGAGAGGGAAGTGGGGGGAGGGGATGTAAAAAGGAAGAAAGGGCACCATTGTTACTGTAAGACCCTTCATAAAATCAGCAGATGGATTAAGGTGCCCCTGCTAACTGTAGGAGAGCATGACTCTGGAAGTTTTCATTCCCAGAAGGTGGATTGACATATTGAATTTTTTACAGGAAGGAAGGAAGGAAGGAAGGAAGGAAGGAAGGAAGGAAGGAAGGAAGGAAGGAAGGAAGGAAGGAAGGAAGGAAGGAAGGAAGGAAGGAAGGAAGGAAGGAAGGAAGGAAGGAAGGAAGGAAGGAAGGAAGGAAGGAAGGAAGGAAACTATAACTTGAAAGAAGACCCATTTTGAAAACCTCTTTTTGAAAGGGGTTTTGAGGGTCTTTTCTAGTCTCTTTAGCAGCAAAAGTTATTCCTGTTTCAAAATGCATTATGAGGCTCCGTTCAAGTTTTCAAGACAGGGTACACTGCAGTTTAAAGAGGGATAAATTTTGCTTGTCCTCTAGCCAGGTTTAAGTCTCAGCCTCATGCACTAGAGGCACTATGCCATGCTAGTCAGTAAGGAGCTTTCATAGACCAAATTTTAGGGGCAGGATATGCTGAGAGTGTGTACAAGAATTGGAACATTTATGACCAGAATTCTGCATCTGTGAAGAAAAGCCCTAAGATTTGTTAGATTCTTACTGGGTGTTTTTTCTGGGTTGTGTGTTTCCTGTAAACCCTAAAGTCAATTACAAAGCTGTAATCAAATGCTAGATTTTACAGTGAAAACTTTTTCACTCCTCAGTGTGTAAACCTCTTGAAATCACTGTCAAGATTTTAAAATGCATTTCACTTTAACAGAACACACTTTTGTCTTCAGTTTATCCTGATTCCCAGTGAACTGAGGTAGTTATTAGCCTTAGCTGAGCACAATATTTTGCTTGCTGTCCTTGAGCACCTTGCTCAAGAGTCTTTGTGCTGACATGCTCTTTCCCTGATGTGACAGACCTTTGTGACTTATGCATACACCAATGAAAAGCCACTGCAGCCTGCCCAGGCATTTGCATCCCTGTCACTGTTCCACATCCTGGTCACACCTCTGTTCCTGCTCTCCACCGTGGTTCGTTTTGCAGTCAAGGCCATCGTGAGGTAAGTGATTCTTCTTCCTCCAACCCCTGAACACTCACGTTCAGTACCAGAAAAGGTTGTTTCTACCTGCTCATGTGAAAGAGTGTTATGAGCTGGGACTCTGATGCTAAAGATATGAGAGACATTAGAGTGACCCTTCCTTTTTACTGCATGACACAAAGAAACACAGCACGTGAAGGACAGGGAGCTGCTAAAACCAGTCCAGAGCAGGGACACCAAGGACATCAGAGGGATGGAACAGCTCTGCTGGGAGGAAAGGCTGAGGGAACTGGGATTTTTCAGTCTGGAGCAGAGAAGGTTTTGGGGTGACATCATAGTGGCCTTCCAGTGCCTGAAGGCTTCCCACAGGAAGGATGGAGAGAGACTCTTGACAAGGGCCTGGAGTGATGGGACAAGGGGCAATGGCTTCACACTGACAGAGAGGAGGTTTAGATTGGATATGAGGAAGACATAGTTCCCTGTGAGGATGGTGAGGCTCTGGCACAGGTTGTCCAGAGAAGCTGTGGCTGCCCCATCCCTGGAAGTGTCCAAGGCCAGGTTGAAAAGGGCTCTGAGCAACCTGGGACAGTGGAAGATATCCCTGCCCATGGCATGAGGGGTCAGAATGAGGTGGTCTTTAAGATTCCTTCCAACCTAAGCCATTCTGTGATTCTATGATTCCTAATGTTCCATTCTTTTTACAATTTCACTAACTTTGGCAGTTTGGATTCAGAGCTGCACTGTCCTTCCTTGGGAGATGCTCCTCCTCTCATACTGTGGCCACCCACCACTGCTCTTCCCTAGCACCCTCTGGGCTCTTGTCAGCACTGAGGAGGTGAGAGAGCCTGGTGTGAAGCTCTCTAGCAAGACCAGCCCTGCTGAAGCAAGGAAGAGTAACTGGCTTAACCCTACCTCCACATAAACTGCATTGGGCTGTAAATGAGAATTTAATGATGTCCTGCATCCAGTTCCAGGTATTTATTTCTGTAAAACAGCCCAACAGAGCAGCTTCCTTCATGCTGGGCTATAGAGCACTTAATCTTGAAGGAGCAGATTGATATAAGTAATATTTTGGGCTTTTGGGTGTGGTGTCAATGGCCTGTATGGACAGAGTCACAGTTATAGGGTGGTTATGCAGACCTACACACTGCCAAGATGTCCCAAGAGGTGCAAAGCGACATCTGGCTGGCAGTGTCAGATGCCAAGCTCTAGCAGCATGTGAAGACAGAACTAATCTTCCCACCCAGAAACATCATTACTTCATGCCAAGGCTGAGTCATATTGGCAAGATATTGCATTGCTGCTGTCACTGCCTCTTTTTGGTGGGTAATGGTGATACCAAACAGCAGTAAAGGGGACTTTGGGCTCCACAGCTGTCATTTGCCAGCGCCACACTGACTAAAAAACAAAAATAATTAAACAGAGTTTATTTTTATCAAAGCAGCAGCAGGAGCAGGGCCACATGAGATGTTTTCCCTAGGTTGAAAATGATTTCTGAGTAGTGGAAAATCTCCAGGCTCTTCTACAAATCATCCAAGCCTCTACATCTCTGTACTATGTTTAGCATAGCCCTAATATCAAAATGGTGTGTACATTTTCCTTAGCACTGCTGGCCACCCCTCAGGACAATATTTAAAGACCAGATTTGTCAAAACAAACTGCATCCTTTGTCAAACTCATTTCCTAACATCTTTCTCCCATGAACATCATGTCCCACAAGTGAAGGTTAAAGAATGTGTGTTTGGCCACTCCATGGCTCTATCCTCAATCAAATACATATACAAGTATGTGCTTATTATTTTTGTGATTAAGAGTTTATACTTTGGTCAGAATCTCAATTTTCTGTTCAAGAGTAGTTCTAGTGCCACTAAAACTTCTGAGGGTGCCTCATTCAAGTGCAAAAGAAGGGTTGATGTCATTTTAGATGCAAGATAAAACAAGGTCTTGTATCTTCTACAAGAAAACAAATTCTTGCTTAGCCCCTTATGTAAGACTGAAATTCCGATATGGAAACATATCAGAATTTATGAGGCACATAAGTTTTCTGTTCAAGGAAGGAGATAGGAACAGGCACACAGTCAGGAGGAAACAATGACAATAGCAGTGCTTTCTTGCTAACCTGTCTCTCTGTGCCTTGAAGGTGTATTCATAATTTGATACAAAATACACAGACTGGCTATGAACTATTTTCCCACTTGCAGATTAATGTTCAAATCACTAATCTAAAGGCATATGTCCTTCTGCTTGCTCAGTCTCTTGTCCAAGGCACCTTGATTTTAGTTTTTGCAAGGTAATAGCTTCACCATGACCGGTGTGTGATTTTGTTCCTCCCTTCCCCAGAATGATACAGTCCCAGGGGCTTACGGCACTCTGAAAGGACAGGGGACAGAGAGAGGATCAAATCCTCCTGTGATGAAGAATGAATTAAACCTGTGAGCTGTGTTTCCCAGTGGACAATTTTAAGAGTTAGGCAAAGAGTTGCTGTGTGTCTCCAGGGCTGGCCATGGCTGTGTTGAGGTGTGCAGTACCCAACCCCTGTGTGCATGCAGTGCATAGAACCATGAAATTTCAGAATATGCTGAGTTGGAAGGGACACACCAGGATCATTGAGTCCAGCTCCTGGCCCTGCACAGAACACCCCAGGAATCCCACCGTGTGCCTCAGAGCGTTGTTCAAATACTCCTTGCACTTTGTCAGCCTTGTGGCTCTGACCACTTCCCTGGGGAGCCTGTTCCAGTGCCTGACCACCCTCTGGGTGAAGAACTTTTTCCTGATATCCAACCTAAAGCTCCCTGACACAGCTTCATGCTGTTTCCTTGCGTCCTGTCTCTGGTCACAGAGAGCAGAGTTCAGTAGTTGCCCGTTCACTTCCTTTTATGAAGAAGCTGCAGAACTTTCTCCTTCACTTCCCTTGGTGAGGAAGCTGCAGAACTGCTGTGAGGTCTCTCCTCAGTATCCTCTTCTCCAGGCTGAACAACTGTTCCTCCTATGGTTTCCCCTTCAGACCCTTCACCATCTTCATGACCTCTTTTGGACAGTCTCTAATAGCTTTAATGTCTTTTTTTATATCATGCAAAAGCTGTGTCAGGATGCACTCACTGCCCTGGCATTTCCAGAGGATGGAAGTGGGTGAATGACTTATTTCTGCACCCTGACTGCACCAACGTGAGAAAGGCACAGAAGAGATAAGCCTGCCAAGAGGGAAACCATTCCCATGGAGGTCCCTTGGCACCCTCATGACTTGCTCTGTTCTTCATTCCCAGCTACCAGTACAATGCTTAATTATTTTCGTCTGTCCTTCTTCCACACACATAAATCTTCATTTGCCATTAGAGCGGCAGATGAAAGTATCCCATGAACTTCTTTTGGAACATTTCTGATAAATCCTGCTGGCGTGACTGCACAAAAAAGGAAATGTATTCATGGAAACCTGGGTTTATGTAACTCACTGCCCTGTTTTCTTTCAAGTGTACAGAAACTGAATGAGTTTCTCCTGAGTGATGAGATTGGAGAAGACAGCTGGAGAGGGGGGGACAGCTCTGTACCTTATGAATCCTGTAAGAAGCACACAGGACTTGTAAGTTCTGGTTTATGACCCTGAATTTCAAAGCAGAGAGGCCATATAGCCCCATACAAGGCCAATGGCCAAGCTGACAGAGCCTGGGAGCTTTGATTTCTAGCCTGGCTCTAATATTGACCAAGTTTGCCCCTTTTATGTCCTAATCTCTGTGGTTTTATGACATGAAGGGTCCTCAAACACACAAGCATTGCTGAAGTGTCAGTAGCAAAAAAACCACACCCCAACCTAAACCAACAAACATATTTAAATACGCCATAATACACCAACATATTTAAATATGACTAAAATTCAACCTTCTTCATTTTTATAGAAGGCCCAGGTGGATTTCTTGTGGTTATGGGGTTTGTACTGTATATTGCCTGTACAATCTGTCTTACACTGGGCATCCTTAGGGAGGAACAATTCCTACTTTGGAAAATTCAGAATTAAAGGTGGAAAAAACAACATCAAACTTTGTGAAATAGGAATTAATTACAAAATGCTGTTTCTGGAGTACTAAACATGGAGTGAATTTGAGTAAAATTTGAGGACAAAAGAAGAAAATGATAATTTGGGAGAAGGTGATATATTTCAACAGTTTCAAACTGACTGTACAATTTGAAATGTGACTGAAACTTGAAGATGGCAACAGAAAGAAAGAATTAGCCCCAAATAATTTTATTTTAGCTTGCCAGCCTGAAACAACACCTTTCTTGTTTTACTGGGCTAACAATGATAACAAAAGAAACAAAATGAGATTGTTTCATCTTTTATTTTATTTGTCCTGTCCACATTTTTCTTAGTCCTACAGAGACTGTAGAAGATGGGGAGAGGGTTTGAGAAGAGTGATAGAGATGAACTTTGGGATGGTTATGCCTGGGAAGCAAAAAATCCCAATATTTGCTGTGCTTCAGTTAAGGGTGTTTAAAACGTTTAAAATGTGTGGATGACAGTGGTGTATCTGTATTATCACATATTGAAAAGCACTGTCTGCTTCTCCTGAGCTGTAATAGTGGTAGAAAAGGGATTGTTTGCTTTACAGGGCACCAAATGCTGTCTTCTCATGAGGATTCCAACTTTTCTCCTGTTTTCACTTCTCTCTGTGTAGCACACCAAGGCCATCAACAGGAGGCAGCCCTTGAGGTATCAGCTTGAAAGCTACGAGCAGCCAGCAAGGAAGCAGACACGGCCTGTGGAGATCGATGACGTGGCCATTAAGGTGGTTTGGAAAATGTTTTTCTTCATGAAAATAGGGAGCAGGATGGTGCCCAATTGCTGTTGTTATTTCAAATTTTCCACAGCAAGAGCAAACCCTTAAATAAGTTAGCACTTTAGCCAAATTTACAGTGAGAAGAGTAAGCTTCCGATCAGTTTTTACAGTTATTTTGTGTCTTCTCAAGAAACAGAGGCATCATGAATCTAATGTCCAAGTCTTTAGTCTCATATTTGACAGAATAAAAGTATTTGGTAAATAGAGCTCAGCTCAAGATCATCCCTTTCTTGCCTTACATACGTTATGTACATTTGTGTATTTATCTTTTCTTTTTCACAGTTTCTTGGGGTTTGTCAATCTTTACAAACTTAGCTTGCTTTTATTTCTGTATGTACAACCATGCCACACCATGTCTATAAATCACAGTTTTATTTTATGAAAGTATTTTAAATCTAAATTTATAATTCTAATTTTTCCCCTCCTGTGTCTAAATATCTGATTTGTGGTAATTGTTTTGTAGGTGACCAATGGATACTTTTCATGGGGAAGTGGTTTAGCTACACTGTCCAACATAAACATTAGAATCCCAACAGGTAGGATGAAAGCACACCTTAAACATGAACTATATAATGTCAAATTGTTATTAACTCCACTTCTTGATGTTTTGTAATGCACAAAGGTACACATTTCGAATTTTAGAAGAAAAAAAATAGAGGTTAAAAGTGTATACAAGGTCATGAGCTGTATTGTTCACATAGTAATATCATTAGATAAAAATATGTGGCTTTTATATATGTGTATACTTTATATAGTTCTATAAGAGCACAAACTAAGTCAAGTTAGAATAAACATGAAAAAATATCATTATTATTTTTAATAGAGAAATTGAAAAAAAAGAAAGAGGGAGAGCTCCAGGCTCATTCAAACCAAGGGTCCATCTAACTCAGTATGTTATTTTCAGCAACACTCATGTATTATACTTTTTCTGCTGTTTATAAACATTACAGTCTTCCAGTTCACAACTATCTTCATTCAGAAGATGGAGTTTTTCTGTCAAGAAATCCTTAATTATTTTGTCTTTCTATGAATTCCTCTTTATCAAGCTGAGTTCCTGTAATTTCTTGCATCCTCAGTGTCTTTGGCTAGGGATGCCACAGGTTTACAAAATAGCAAGTGTGAAAAGTAGCAACTATTATTTCCTATTATTATTAATAATAACAACAACAATTTTTTTTTCTTTTTGTTGTTGTTGATAATGCTGTAATGTTCATAGCACCGTCTGCTGGCATTTCATGTGATAAAATAGTCCTATGCTTTATTTTGATCTCCTATCAAAAGCTTTGTTTTAAAATAGAGCATTACTTTAGGTTGCTGTCACATGGTAATTTAGTTGTCCCCAAGGCTATATGATTTGTTTCCATGTAGCATTAAGTGTCAGAATGTCTTTGCTCTGAGAGTTTACAGTCTGAGGCCATGGTTTCACAGGCTGGGTGAGCCAGAGTTTGTCTCCTTTGGAAGGAATAAGACCCTTGGCTTCCCAGCTGGAGAGAAGGTTAACTGGAAAATTTCCAGTACCTAAAGCGGGGCTACAAGAAAGATGGAGAGAGACTCTTGACAAGGGCCTGGAGTGACACAAGGGGCAATGGCTTCACACTACCAGAGAAAGGTTTTAGATTGGATATGAGGAAAGAGACCTTCCCTCTGAGGGTGGTGAGCCCCTGGCACAGGCAGCCCAGAGAAGCTGGGCCTGCCCCATCCCAGGAAGCATTTAAGGCCAGGCTGGATGGAGCTCTGAGCAACCTGGGATAGTGGAAGGTGTCGCTGACCATGGCAGGGGGATGGAATTAGGTGATCTATAAAGTCCCTTCCAACACAAACATTCTGTGAGTCTATGAAATGCACTGGCCAGCACAGTAAGTGAGTTCAGTCAGTTTATGGGAAGATCTGAGAAGCACCATTGTCACTGCAGAGTAGGACTAGAAGTAGGAAAGTGCCTGTGTGAAGGGGAAGGAGAAGTACACCAAAGCAAAGCAGAGTAATGGGTCTTCTTTCAGTTTATTTATTAGATTGGACCAAATTCATTTCAGTTTATTTATTAGATTGGTCCAAATTTTCATGAAACTCCTGGCTGAATAATCACTCCCCACCATATATCGTTTGACCCTAAATAACTTTCATAGAGTAATACAGTCCCATAAAACAAATGTTAATACAGGTAAGAGCAAAAGTCTCATTCCTTTGGAGACTAGTGTGTTACTGCAATCTATTAATGTTTCCGTAGATGAATACATGCAATATTGCCCATTTATGAAGTGGATGCTAAAAAAATTATTGAATCAGTTCAAGTGCTCTAGAGCTGAATCTAGGTGGGCCTTGTGAACCGGAGTATAACTGGTTTTTTTCTCTTTTTAAAAAGTGTTTTGTTGTTTTTACTGTTATCATAGGTCAGATGACAATGATTGTGGGCCAAGTTGGCTGTGGCAAGTCTTCACTTCTCCTTGCTATATTGGGAGAGATGCAGACCCTGGAGGGAAAAGTTCACTGGAGCAAGTATGTTTATATAGCTATTAATTGCCATATTCATTTAAGTAGGAGGCTGAGATTTGCAGTGAGAAATGTAAACTTCATGCCTCAGAACTACATGTTGAGTGATTACCATCACCCAGATCCTCTCTGGAATGCATCACCTGCAAACTCAGGAAGGATTTTTCACTGTTTTGTTATGTTCAGAGCAGGCAGAGCAGGGTGCCCCAGGAAGGGAAAGAGGCTCATCTGGTGATTAATATCTAATATACTGGCCTAGCAAATGACCTGGATAGAAAGCATAGGCTATTCCTTTTATCAAATAGACTTCAGTACTGACTATAATTGAAGTCAGCATCATCACGTTGTTCCTGTACCCACCAGTGAAAGTGTGGAGCTTCTCCAGCCCAGTGGATGTGTAGATGTGATCCTCCAACATAAAGGAAAGGATTTTTCCTTTCCACTCAGAGCTGCTGCTGCTGCTACTGCTGGCAGAAAAAAAAATGTAATTACATGTAAGCAATGCTTTTTTCCTTCTCTGGTACCTACCCAAGCCTAACCTATGGAACAGTGTCACTCTTCACAGTAATACACTCAAAAAGCAGCCTGAGCACACAAAACACTTTAAAAGTAAAGGCTGGGCAAAAGCTGTTTCTGAAGGAGAACTGCCCATGAGGTCAGGCCTATCATTCAGAACCAGTGAATGAGAACTTCCCACAGAAACTAAGTGGGGCAGCAAGCACCCTTCAAGCCTGGGCAGGGCGGAGACAGTGGAAGGGATGTGCTGTAACCCCAAGACTTGTTCTTTAAAGATCAGTTCTGTTTCTTTAAAACTACTAAACCAAGCTCCTCTCAATTATTCCTTTTTGCTAAGACAAAAGGGAATTTTGTCACAGAGACCAATATTTTGTTGCCCCATCCCATGACTAGTAACCATCTTTGTCATATTTTTCTTACATCAATGTTGTAAACTGGATGTTTTTTGCTTTTCCTGTGATAGTATCCATGGCATTTTTGCTCTCTAGCTATACTTCACTTTCTGCTATTGTAAACATATGATCTCACTGGAGTAGCAGGTACAGTTGAAGCCAAGACTACACTAAATTTAGTTTAATTATAAATGAATTTAGGCTTTGAAGGAAGAAGAAGATGTGACCCACCATAGTTAATTTCTTTGAGATATGCAATGAAGCTTTTAATACCACAATCAAGCATTGTTTTTCTCAGTAGTTTAAAAAAATAAAAGGAGTAAATAGAATGTACCTTGAAATGATTCTCAAAATTGTTTTGAAAGAAATATTTGAGAAACACTCACATTTTTCCTAGATAAAGATTTGGAACCTTGGAAAGATTAGAAAAATGAGAAATCTTAGAAACGTAATAGATACTGCTTATGAAATGTTTAGTAATTATGAATTGTGAAAAAAAAAGTTTAATATTGTTCAAGAGATAGAATCATGCTGTCAGTTAATTAGCAGTCTGCACATCATCACAACACCAAGAAACTCAAGTTTTAGCAAAGATCTCAGATTTTTTTCATTGCACACTATAATTGTGATATAGCTGATGCAAACATGGTTATATTTTGCTGGTAATTTCAGACTGCCTGGCAGACAGATGAATACAGAAGGATACTTCAGGTATTTAACTAAGTGGCTCCTGTATTTAGCAAAACCATAATAAAGGTCTGCTTTACTCTTTTAAGTCCCTTTCCATGTGATTCTCCATGCATGACTAACTCAACTACTGATCCAGGGATGAAATGCAGGCTAGGTAAATTCCTTTACAAATTCAGCTGTAACAACACAGTGATTGTAAGCATGGATAAGATTGCAGCCCCAATTGTATTGGGACAATCCTGCAAGGCATTCACTGGGATTCAAATACCCTGTTGCTGTGGAGGTTGACTGCAGTGAGAGCTGTGTGTCCTGCTGCCAGGGTTGTCACTTCCTTGGCATCTCAAGGAAATAAAGAATGGCAGTGTATCTTTCTGTAAAAAGTCTTGGCCAGGGCAAATCTTATGGGCTGAGTCTCAGTTTCTCCCACTTATATAAGACATGGCCCAGAAATGTGACATCCTTAGACATGGAGCTGGGTTTTTGTTTTCCCAGTGAGCAATCAGCTTGAAAGGCTTGTTAGACACTGATGCATGGGGCTGCCTAGGTGTAGTCATTCAGCCAAGCCTGTTTCAGATGAGAGTTATTTATTATTAAGTTATTTCTTAATAATTTGTGGGAGTCATGCAGAGACATGTATTCCCCTTGTGTTCATCAAGCCAAACAGTCAGAATCATCTTCTCAGACTGCCAAGCCAAGAGGGGCTAAGTGGAAACCTTTCACTTGCTACATGTTTTTTTTGTACATTGAAATTATTTCTGTGCAAACAGCTTGTTGTGCACTAAGTGAAAAGCTCAGGAAACACAAGAGCTATTAAATAGATCCTCAAAAATGGCCTGGTTTGTCCTCAAGTATCCAGAAGGATGTGACAAATATTAGGAAAAGTCAGTGCTCACCTCAGAAGGATTGCCAAGTACAATGTTCACCCAAAGATTACAACCACAGGAGCTCACAGAAAGCACTGAAGGGCATAATGAGCACTGGAGGGATAAAAAAATCATCCACATAAATGTCTGTGGCCAAAACCAGCAGAACTACCAGTTCTGGTTGCACTTCTAGGCTAGTTCTAGGCCTAAATTCCTCTAAACTCCTGTATGGAATTTGTGTAGATGCTTGGTCTTCATCTTGCCTCAATTTCCTCCCTATGTTAGCAGAGGAAAGGGTTCATTCTGTGTTTACACAGGTATCCCAGAGATTTTGTACACCTTTCTTCTCCTCCCTTGTTACTTTATAGGATGAGGGAATCAGGGCCTCATTAGAGATGCTTTAGTCTATTTTAAAACATTATGAGTTACCATAAAAGTGTCTAAATCTCAACAAGGGGTCTTTTTTACTTTTCCTTAAAACCTTGATTTCAATTGATTTCTTCTTCCTCCCCCCCCCTTTTTTTTGGTTTTTTTTTTGTTTTTTTTGTTTTTTTTGTTTTTTTTGTTTTTTTTGTTTTTTTTGTTTTTTTTGTTTTTTTTGTTTTTTTTGTTTTTTTTGTTTTTTTTGTTTTTTTTGTTTTTTTTGTTTTTTTTGTTTTTTTTGTTTTTTTTGTTTTTTTTGTTTTTTTTTTGTTTTTTTGTTTTTTCATCTTATATATTCAAAATCCTATAAAAATAACTGATTAGTTTGGTCCTTCCTACCATTTCAGACTTGAACTTACCACATCCCATTTTCATGCAAATCATGATTTTATAGTACAGCTAAAAATCAGTATAAATAGGCACATTTCAATAAATAAATGAACTAGAGGAAATAAATGCTAATCCCCTCAGGCAAATAAAATACTTCTTTTAGAAATCTCAGGAGCTTCAATTTCAGCCCACTCCCATGCCCTGCAATCACATCACTCTCTCAGATTCAGCAGGGTAATAAAGTATAAAACCAAGTACTTAATCCCCTTGTTTGTGAATGCCCCAGCTCACTAAAGGTCTTCTCTGTGTTTATTCATGGGATTATTGGTGAATGTGAGTTCTCACAGAAATCTCATTCATAATTTGTGAGAATCAAAGTCTATTTGTCAAGCTAAGCTGGGAATGAAATTTCTAACCAAGGAGAAAGGGTTTAAGAAATGCAGATCCTAAAATTAGTCTTTGCCCACTGAGATACTCTGGTTATAATAGCAAGCATATTAAATCTGGTATGGAATTGCAAGGAGTCTTGCAAGGCTTGTGCCCAGTTTTTGTAAACTTGTAGTTCAGAAGGTGCTCCCAAACTTATACCTGAAGGCATTTTCTTCTTCTCTACTACTGCAGTGCTCTCCTGACAAAAGTTTGGCAGTCTTGAATAGAGCAAATTTAGGGTTTCTTCTTCTTGTTTGTCCTTCACCTAATTCCCAGCCCCTTTTCAATCTCTCCTTAGACTCCATCTTTTGCTTTCTTGTGACTTTTTTTCCATTGCAGAGAAGACTGTGAGCTTCTGCTGAATGAGAGACCAAGTTTTGGTGAGGGGCTGTCTGTTCTGAGCCTTAATGTGTGGCTCTCTGACACTTCTGAGACTTATTCCCCGCTGATGCAGCACCTTCTCTGGCAAGTGGTGTATGAAGAAAACACAGACTGTGCATTTTAGGAGGCCTGGATTTTCCAAGTCCTCAGAGAGCTGATGTGCAGCACAGAAAACAACATATCTCAGTTCTGCATTTTGGGAAGATGCTTAATATATGAGTCAAGCATTACAAGGACTCTACTTGCTATTAGAATTTTTATGCCCTTTCTAGACTTGGATATGCTGCTAATGAGTGCAGCTGCATTTACTGGTATCCTGACAATCAGGCAGTCATTTCTGTCTCAGCGTTAAAGAGTTTCCTCTAGAGTGTTCATAGGCCTAAGAGAAGAGGATTTTTTGTTCATGGCTTTTTTTTAAAGTCAGGAGAATAATGTTTTAGGATGAGTTTTCTACCCCCTTCCAATGCCTGTTTTTATTTACCTGATATAATCTCTTTTAGGTTTTGCACTTTGCAGTTATTCACCACCATGTCTGGAATGAGCATCATCGCTGGTCCAAAACTGCTTTCCCTGCCATTCCAGGCTCTTGGCCCTGTTAAAAAGTCAATTAACAAACAGAGGGAGCTGCAAATCATTCATGTCATCATGCAAATCATGCTGCCATTTGATTATAAGGGCGAATGTATTTTTTAAGGATATGATCCTTAAGAAGTAGAGGATGACAATAAAAACCTAGATATTGTAGGCCTGTGCACAGCTTTATGCAGCCTTAGTGCTACAAAGAGATTTAAAGTCTGTCCTGATCCTACAGTGTAGCTGCAAAGCTCATCTTTACTCCAGGGGAAATTTGACATTAGTTACCAACTTCTGCAGGCCACTGGCAGAACTGTGTGGAGAAGCTAACTTATTGCTTGCCAGGCAATATTAAGATTTTAATTTTTAGTAGGTTTTATGATACAATTTTCATTTTAATACATTTTCTAACAACATAATTTGCCTGTTTAGCCACCATGCCTTGTAGATACGAAACTGTCACATTTAGAAAAGTGTTATATTTTGCTTAGACCTTGTTTGTTTTGCTTTCAAGAACATAAAAACCCAAACTTATGCTGCGTTCCTGAAGTATGTAATTAACTCAAGGTTCACTGTATGTAAAACTAGCACAAAATGTTATTCTTTATATTTCCTGCTTACTAAATGTCATTTACCATAACTTACAGTGTAAATGAAACTGAACCTTCTTTTGAAGCATCCAGAAGGTATTATTTCTTTTCTAGTGTATCATAAAACACACATTTATTTCTTCAGAATTTCCCCAAATCCTCATCTTTGTGCTCTTAAACCATCTCCGTGTTTCCCTACCATGTTGATAATTGTTTACTGTGGGATTAATTGATAAATTATGCAAATCCAGTGGTTCCCATGCTTCTCCAGCCAGTGAACCACTACCTCTGTCTTGTCTGAAAGATGCTCAGCTCCCATCTGACCTCAGAGGGAGTTCAGTGTGCTCCTTGTTATGCAAGGCAGGATCTCTAGGCATGAGGCATCATTAGGTGTCTCCTCCCACGTGTTCTTGGGTTTTCTGCCCAGCACTGGGTTCCCCGTGGTGCCTGACCTGGGATGGGATGGAGCAGGGCACAGAGGGAGCCAGCTCAGCTCCAGCTGAAGCCAAGCAGGGACTCCACCCCTGGCTCCAGGTTTAAAAGAAGGACAAGCTCCACTAAAAGTATGTCATAAATGACAGAGAGGTAGTGGCACACAGAGCTGTGGTTGGGAGCCACACCATGGTTTGCTGCCCCAGAATCTTGAGGACGTATTTCATATGAGTGCATATGAACGGCTAAAACTCCCGGAAGTTTTGGGATATTGCTGACAGCTTCTAACCAGCTGTTTCTGCTGCCTTAGCACCCCCTCTCTCAGTGGTAAATACTACATGCTTACAAACTAAGCTAAGCAAATGTTTTACTGGAAGAAATACTATCAAAGAGACTTAGAAGGTGCCTTGTTGTGGCCTTGCCGTGCCTGAAGGGAGCTTCCAGGAAAGATGGAGAGATACTCTTTATAAGGGCCTGGAATGACAGGACAAGGGGGAATGGCTTCACACTGACAGATTGGATATTAGAAAAAAAATTCTTTATTGTATGTGTGGTGAGGCCCTGGCACAGGCTGTCCAGAGAAGCTGTGGCTGCCCTATCCCTGGAAGTGTCCAAGGCCAGATTGGATGTGGCTCTGAGCAACCTGGGGTAGTGGAAAGTGTCCCTGCCCATGGCAGGGGTTGGAACAAGATTATTTTAAAGGTCCCTTCCAACCCAAACCATTCCATGATTCTGTGATAAGTGTTCAGATCCATGAGCTGGTACCAGTTCCCACCTCCTTCTTCACATCACTTTGGGCATCTCAGAAAAATGTCTGAAATTACATGTTTTTGCTGCTGTACCTTGACAAAACAGCCAGAAGTAAAGAACATTCATGCCCCTATTGACAAATATCATTAGGCATTTAGACACATTTAAAGTTTGTCTAACAAACCCTTGGGAGGCTACAGTGATTCCTTCCCAATCTGTGTTAAACTGCCCTCTTTTCCAATATCATTCAGGATCTAATAAACGGAAAGGAAAAAAAGTATTCACTGATAAAAAGTATTTTATATGTATGGCTGCATAAAATAATCTCATGCTTTAGAAGGGAGCAAGTCAAGTGTGCCAATGCCATTTGAACAGTGCCTTTTCACTCTATGTTTTGATGTTAGAGAAAATAATGCCAAATAACTATACTTGTGAGAATTGAATATTTCTTAGTATCATTCATAATTTGCCTTTGGATTTGAATTGCAATTACTAGATTGAGGTAGGTACCAGCCACTGATAGTAGAATAGAATACAACCTAGAGTGTAGATTTTGCCATCCGGGGAGAGAGTGGGTGCTGTTCTAACTAAAGCATTGAATTTAAAACTCTTCCCTTCACTTTGTTTTGCTTATGTGTTTCCCTGTATTTTTCTGAATGCACATTCATGAAATTAACTTTAAAAAACCTAATTGTCAGATAATTCATAGTGTGAGGGCTTTTTTTCTTACTAATCTCTGTCTGTCTGCAGTAGAAACAGGTACTCTGTGGCTTATGCAGCTCAGAAGCCGTGGCTGCTCAATGCCACCGTGGAGGAGAACATCATCTTTGGCAGCCCCTTTAATAAGCAGAGGTAAATATCCACCTCCTTGCAAAAACACCTGGTAGCTCCTTTTCAAAAGGGTTTTTGGCATCTTCTGGAGGAAGTTTGTAGATTCTGGAAAATATCAGTGCATGCTAAACCTGGGGCGGATTTAGCCGACGTGACTTTGTTCACCTCAGAGAAAGGTTTCTGGTTTAAGTTAGGCTGCTCCTCTAACCAGAGCACATGTCCAAGATGTTTGTGAAAAATCCCACAGTGGCAGTGGCTCTCCATGGAATACAGCTGAAGCCATATGTGTAATTTCTAAGGTGAGATGAATCCTATCTTTGGAGACTACTTATGTATTTTTCTTTTGTTTAATGGAGCCCAAGGTTGCCAAAGGACTCTGGAAACAGGGATTCTAGGCAGTGGAAACCCGCTGAGTTTATGCGCTAATCCTGCTATGATTAAGTTACTGGAGCAACCACTCTCAAAAAACAGCATTTATGAAGATGGGGCGCCTCAAGGAAATGGCCTTAATTCTTCCTTTAGAAAAACAGGCAAAGGAAGTATGAGAGCTGGGGTGCCCAGCTTCTATTGTGCCTACCCCATACCTGCTTCTTCCATCCTTCTAAAAGGTCAATAAACAAATGTGGAAAAGGTGACTGGACTTAAGGAAAATAAATTGCTGATATTTTCTAAGGCAACATTCTCTCTGTTTTCAGTTATTGAAAATACACCCTGCTCCTCTCAGTCTGTGCTGTGTTAAGATGTATGACTCCATTCTGATTTGATAAAACCTAACCATGACCAAATGCCTTGAAATCCAGAAAAGCACCAAAATTTCATGGACCAGATTCTTCAGCCACTGCATCCATCAGCTTATTTCACTAGCTTCAAAGGAGCAAGGCTGAATTTCATCCCTCAAATAGTCTGATCCCAGCTGCTCATCAGCAGATCACCTGCTACAGATCCAGAAATCTCATAAAAAAAAAAGTGAAAATTTTGCAAGTGGTTTGCTGGTTCTTGTAAGACCAGAGCACTGTAAGGATCCTTTGTCCTGTAATATCACTCCAAAGAAAATGAAGAGGCACTTAAACGAAGAAGAATAAAAACTCAATGGAAAATAACTTTAAACACTCTGGAGTCCAACAAAACCACTCTATGATAGGGAAGATTGTACTTGATAATCTACATAATTAAAAAGCAGTCTTGCCAATAAAGGCTTCTAATAAAGATGCGGGTTTTTTTTACAAAGCTTCATTTACAATGTTCCAGGATTAGTAGTCAGTAATCATTTTTCCCTACTTATTTTTACAATTATCTGACCAGCACAGAGCAATAAAAACTTCATGGTGACATCTACCTGGAAGTTTTTGTGTTAGCAGAGAGAGTGGCTGGGTAAACAATTGCAATGACCACATTGTTTTTCCAGGTACAAGGCTGTTACAGATGCCTGTTCTCTGCAGCCTGATATTGACTTACTGCCATTTGGTGACCAGACAGAAATTGGAGAAAGGGTAAATAATGTGAATGCTTTAATCTCTGCTTGGCCTCTGTATTAAGAAAATACTCCCTGATGTCATTCAGACAGTTCTAGTCTGTATTGGGCTGCCAGACTTGTAAATAATTGTAATTCACAAAGTATTACAAAAAAAAAGTTGAAATCTCTTCTGCTTCGGCTGTTTCTCAAATGGGATTTCTTGACCAAAGTCTCGCATATTTTGCTTGCAGAATTTGATGCTGGTGTTGGTTACATTTTTTAATCTAAAAAGCCTACTGTGCTCAGAGCAGCTCTTCATAATTTACACTTACCCATGAATAATAACTTTTCTTCTGATATTATATGAGGACTATGCTTGTTTATCAATAGAATTAGCATTTAAATGAAGTTTTTTATTTTTAATGGAACTCTATAATTGTAAAAAATCACATTTCCAAAGGCCTGTCATAATGTTTATTCAAAGATGCCTATCTCTGATCCATTTGAATCCTTAGGGGATTAATTTAAGTGGAGGCCAACGACAGAGAATCTGTGTAGCTCGAGCACTCTACCAGAACACCAACATTGTCTTCTTGGTAAGATTTTTCTTTTTCACATGGAATGTGCAAAGTTAGTAACAAAACTGTAATTCCATATATTTAGTTTATATTTAGAACACCTATGGAGACTTGCATTCAACTCCAAAACCAAATTATAGTGATAGGAAATAAACATCCATCAGAGGCAGCATCAAAACATCCTGGGAGACTGATGAAGGTGGGAATTCCTGCACAGATTAACACTGGAAGAGTGGAACAGATTGTCTTAACTTCTGCTTGCTCTCAGTGGTGGCCTACTACCAGCACAGTCCCGCAGGAATCAGCAGGATTTTTGATAAGGAGCCATAATGAACAGTCTGAGGGCTCAGCAGTCTCCCGCAGAGTGCTGTGGAGATGGACAGCCTCTCCCTTCTCTATTATTACTTTCAAGGCATATTAGGAATTTTAGGAGTTCATGAAGGGGCTGTTTGAGCCTCTTCAAAATTAAATAGAAACTTTTTGAAAAAAGAGTGTTTGCATATTGATATTCTTATCTGAATGTTGCCTTATTTCCAGCCACATTCACTCAAAGTGAAGACCAAGCATGTCTGTAGTTTAGTTTGGAGGAAATGAGAAGAGTTGCTGACTCTGCTTTAATTATTCTGTGCCAGTTTCACAAGAAAATTGCACCCAAGGTTGGCTCTGGATCCTGGCATTTTCAAATTTGGATGGAAAATTTCAGTTCTGATTTTCCTGCACTCTGTCAGTGAGGCACCAGCACTACACACAGCCAGACACAAAAAATGAAACTGAGTCCACTGCTGTGAACTGAAGAGCAGTGGATTCCAGCTCACTGGAATGTAGCCCTCTAACTGGGTCCTAGTCACTAGAGAGAGATGAAACATCAGTTAAGACAGAGGCTCTTTTATTTTAAAAATACTATTTTAGGAATAAACCTCACTTTTGTATCCTCTTCTAATATTTTTCAATTTGATGTGATTGCAGGATGATCCATTCTCTGCACTGGACATTCACTTAAGTGATCACTTAATGCAGGAAGGGATTTTGAAGTTTCTGCAAGAAGACAAGAGGACTCTTGTTCTGGTGACACATAAATTACAATATCTGCCACATGCTGACTGGGTAAGAGAAGAGGTACCAGGGGAAAATTTGCTAAGGATGAATGTACACTTGAAGTTAACACTATAACATTTAGTGGGATTATTACTTCTCTCTGCAATAGAGTCCCTCCTTAATTCCATATGCCATGTGGCTAACTGCCACTTTAACTAACACAGATTTTTTAGTGGAAGAATTATTTTATTTTTACATTATTTAAGCAGATTTGCTTTTGTTTATTAAAAGGCCTGGAGAATTTTGATTTAATTGCAATTATGTCTATCCCTTCTTTTCAATGCTTTCAATACATGTGCAGGAAAGTGTGACTCTTATGAGTTTCAGTTTATGAGCTGTGCCAGCGAACTTAAGAAGTTATTAATAAAATATTGAATAAAATGAAGGCAGAAATTTGCAAAATGGTATTGTCACTAATGGTGAGACATATCTTGTAGGATCCAGGTCAGTGATTATGGTGTCTGTGTTGTTGAGTGCTGGGTGCTTTCTCTCTTAGATCATAGCAATGAAGGATGGAATGGTGCTTAGAGAAGGGACACTAAAGGATATCCAAAACAAGGATGTTGAGCTATATGAGCACTGGAAAACTCTGATGAATCGCCAAGATCAAGAGCTGGAAAAGGTAAATAGGAGCATTTGGGCAAAGACGACTTTTCTGCAAAGAAATATTTGTCATTCAATTTCAAAAAACCCCCAAAACCCCCCAAAAAACACATGACCTGTAAGGAGTTTCAGGGGCTGGAATAGATTTTCCAGGAAGTGTGTGGTATATCCATCATGGATGGTTGAAAGGACATCTTAGCCAAGAAACCCTTGGAAATGTGGTGCAGAATTGATCCTTTGGTGGGGCAATGGTTGGACCCAGAAACTTCCTATAGTATCTCTTATCCTTTTGTTCTGTTATTGCCATGAACATTTAGGATTCTCTGAAGACTATTTTTGAAGTTTTTACCATTCCAGAAGAGAGGGAATGAAAGAATGGCAGAGAGAGGGAAAGAAGTAGACAAAGCTGAATTCTCTGAAATTTAAATTGAAAACTACAGTGTTTTTCTGTTCTGTCACTTAAATGATCCTCATAAAGTCCCTTTGAGATTACTGCAAGTACTACTACAATTGGTGAACAGCTAAGCTCTCAAATTAATAAATGATTTCTCAAATTAATAAAACCTATTATTAATTAATGATAATAATGATGATAACCTAATTACTTCAGGATATGGAAGCTGACCAGACAACTCTTGAGAGAAAAACCCTTAGAAGGGCCATGTACCCCAGAGAATCCAAGTCACAACTGGAAGATGAAGATGAAGGTTTGTTTTACAATTTCACTTTATTCAATACCATTTTTCGTTGCCTTTCCACTTTTATAGCTGGCAGTTATTAGCAGCAAAGTGTGATTCTATTGAAGACTCTTGGTAATAATAGTGGAAAGTCCAACATTTTGACCTGTTTACCATAGGACTTGTTGAAGGGATTCTCCATATATTTCCCTAAACGTCATGCAGAGGTAAGGGTGTATCAAAACAAGTTAATTTCTTTGCTGACTCACAGTGCCTGGAGTTATTGAGGGATGAGACAGAAGAACGACAACAGAAAAAAATGTAAAGAAAAAAAATGAGGTAGCTGTCAAGAGCATGTCAACATTTCCTTTCTTCAAGTGCAGCCTGCTGGGCTGTAAGATACATATATCTTATTTTTATCTGGGATAAAACATTAAATTTCATGTTCATACACCTCTGAAATATGTGTTTTCCATAGCAGAAGTCTTCCACCATTTGTGTTTCAATAGAATGTGATCAATTATCATTTTAGTACTCTTGATTGAAGGGAAAATAGAACATTTTCATGCAAACAGATGATGAAGAGTCTGCATGGAAAGGTTTGAGAGTTTTCTAAAATCTTCCAAATTGCTCTGCTGACTGTATAATAAAAGCTGATGAACATGTTGGAAAAGGCCTGGCCTCTGCTCAAAATAATAAGTAGTGAAGACTTGGTTTATCAATTTTTTTTCTTAACAAAACTGTGACAAGTCAAAGATGGGCAAACTATAGAATTGCTTAAAGAGCACAGGGGAAGTCTTATGAAAATATGTCTGAAGTGTTTGCTGCTCTTAAATGACAAATTGAATTTTGACTTTAAAATTTAAATTCAAAGCAGAAGAAAAAAATCCCAACAAATCCAGTAAAACAAGGTATAGTTATTATTGAATCCAAGCTAACTTAATCAAATGTCTGAGTCACAGAGGAGGAAGAGGAAGAAGATGAAGATGATAACATGTCAACAGTCTTGAGGCTCAGGACAAAGATGCCATGGAAAACTTGTTGGAGATATCTGACCTCAGGAGGATTTTTCTTGCTCTTTCTGATGATTTTCTCCAAGCTGTTGAAACACTCAGTTATCGTGGCCATAGATTACTGGCTTGCTACATGGACATCCATGGACAATACAAATGAAGCCAGGAATGCCGATGAGGATAAGAGCACAGAGAAGGTGAGCTAGATCTTGGAGCCTGACAGGGAAAAAAATAAAAGAAAACATGTTCTAAAGTAATTATTTACTGTTCATCTAGAAGCCAGCTGGATTGAAATGACAGGTAGGTTATTATACAGGATGGATGGATTCTTAATGGTAAAAGAAGGCAATTCAAATTTTATCAATCTTTTTGACTATTCTGAACTGAAATAGAAGCATATTTGAGGGTAGAAAAATAATTTGCCTTTCAAAGTAAGGAGCCTTACACAAAACTCTTCCATCTGGATTTTACAACTGGTCTTCTAAGTCAATGACCACACTTTCCTAAGTACTGGCTGTCAAGTACTGTCATGCCAGAAAAAAAAATAATGGAAGTCTTCAATTGTACTGCTTAAGTACAATCTGCTTATAGCTGTAAATTTGACTCGTGTACAATATCTCTGGAATCCACTTACTAGACTTTCAGAAGGCTTGAATGTGCTGTATTTGCTGCTGGCAAATCAGTTTAGGATTTGCTCTGGGAATTTCATGATGCTTGAACTTAATAAAGTGGAACTTTCCAACATCTCTCAAATGCTTTAATTCTTGAGAGGTTCTACTTGGTTTCCATGAGTGGCTTACAATCCTTCTTGGCTATCAATCCTTTGTATTTGTCCACATAAGCAGTCTTCACAGTTCTAAGAGCTACCATTTCAAGGTCTTGAGGTGTAGAACAAAGTTAGGGATCTTAGGACTGCCAGAACTTCTAATTATGTGGACTTAATGAATTGCAGTTCCATCACTGCAATTCTTTTATTTCCCAAAGATGATATTTAATTATGTAATACAAGAGATATGATATAGTAGCTGATGGGCACCAGGTACCTTGGAAACTTCCTAGCAGAAAAGAAAAATGGGTGTTTATTTCTAGGATTGATGTATTTGTCATTCCATTAGACTTATCATGTAGCTGTCTTCAGCATCCTCTCTGGAGCTGGGATTGTCCTTTGCCTCATCACATCCCTGACTGTGGAATGGATGGGTCTCACAGCAGCCAAGAACCTACACCACAATCTCCTGAACAAGATCATCCTTGGACCAATCAGGTACAGCAAAAATGATGTCCTTGAAAAGCTACATGGTCAAAATCTGTCCTCTTTGTAACTGCAAGGGTACTCCAAGGACAAGTTCTGGTATTTGATCTGTTTCCTTCAAAGCCTCAAAAAGGGAAAATAATTAGTGAAATAATCATGGGAGGAAAACATTCCATGAGAGAACATGTGAAATTTTGCCCCTGTTTTTTATCTGGCTGAAATGTTTCAGAAAGCTGGCACCCCTTCAGGGCTTGGGGGGTCAAGAACAGCTCTGAGGGCAGTTCAGGCTCCAGGGCACCCAGCTCCAGCTCTGAGCTATGGCCATGGTGTCAAACCATATGGACACCAAGGCTTCTCCTGTGCACAATACCCAGGGTCTCACAGGCAGCAGGATGGCCAAAAAGATGCCTGAATAACAAATGAATTTATCACAGTGCTTCCATGAAACATCTGGGGTTGGTGCCCATTAGAAGGAGGTTGAGCAGCAGCCAGGAACAGGCTGTGATTTTTGGAAGGGATCTTAAATCTTGATGGAGCAAGAAGGAAAGATCAGGACACAAGACAGCAGGTTTTTGGAAGAGGAGACAAATTTTTTTCAGGGGAAAGTGCCAAAAGAAGCATTTAGACACTCAGGATGCAGATAAGATGATCTGTTATGTTATTCATATTTATTGCTTGGTTTTACACAATGGCTGTATGCAGCTCTGTGTTCTGTCTGACTGCACTTTTAATCCAAAACTGGAATTCCTCTACAGGTTACTTTTTGGTTTTAATTTATCCAACAGGTTCTTTGACATGACTCCGCTGGGGCTAATTCTAAATCGCTTCTCTGCTGATACAAATATCATTGACCAGGTAGATACATCAATATATTTTGTTTTATTATCCTGACTTTGCAAATTTTCATGTAGATCCTGAATAAGATGATGTACTAAAATATTCAGTAGAGAAAGGCATAGCAAAACCAGGCTCTGAGAATGATAATAGGGACACTCAAAGTAAAAAGTACACAGATTTGTAGTAATGAGGACAGGTAACCATTAAAATAAACATAGTGGGAAGTGGTGGCTCTTAATTTCTTCATGTGCAGACTGGTTGATTCTGTTGGAAGATCTGGATTAAGCAAACATCAGATTTTGGGCTCAAAACAGGAAACATAGTAGAATATAAAAACTCTGAATATGTGTGACCAATAAATGTTCTACCATGGCTGGCAGCACATGTGGATTTAGAGCATTCAGGGAGAGGAAGGGTTTTCACTATGACTGTGCATTAAAATTTTTGGATGAACAATAATCTTGAATGTAAGGTTGATGAGAACATGGAATAAAAATTATAAGACTCTGAGACAGAGCATTCTACTTCTCTAAATATCTGGCATATCAAGAAAAATTTTCTCTTCCTTGCCTGATATATAAATGAGGTGAAAATGGCTCCCATTTCCCCATGATCTTTGAAACTCTGACCTTTAGAAAACAAAAACCTGCTGACTCATTTTTTAACCCTTGTACATTTGGCTATGAGACCCACAGAAACAGAAAGACTCCTGATATTAGGAGAATATCGAGGAGTACATAGTGGTATTATTCCACTTTTCTTATAGGAGAAGGTTTATAGTGGTGCTACCAGGGATTTTTTTCCTCATGGATGTTTTTCATTTCCCTCTAGCACATCCCTCCCACGCTGGAGTCTCTGACCAGATCCACCTTGCTCTGCCTGTCAGCCATTGGGATGATCTCCTATGCCACTCCGTGGTTCCTTGTGGCCCTTGTACCCCTGGGCATAGCATTTTATTTCATCCAGAAGTACTTCAGGGTTGCTTCCAAGTACGTATTAAAGAACCGTCCTGACAGTTTCCTCTATGAATTATTGTACATAAGAAGTGTGGTGGAATGTGAGGTTGTAGGAGCCAAAAAAGGGGGAAATGGTCATGGCATCCTGCTTTTGATCCTGAGGCATGAGTCTGAGACCTACACTGGGGAATATTTCCAACTGGCCTGGCTATAAATGGGGTATTGGGGGAAGTAACACCAACTGAATTGAGTTTTTTGGCACTGGAGTCAGATGAACATGAAGTTTGTTAATCAGCTGAGCTTGCATCTGGTCAAAACTCCTCTTTGACATTTGAGGGTTAGTAGAGAACAGAAAATAACTCCCTGGATTAACATCAATCATGGCTTTCCCTTCATATTGGGGAAAAATCTCCACAGGAAGTAATTTCCACTGTACAGCGTTTCATATTAAGTGTGGTTTGGCTGGGTGTAAAGAGTACAATTTTTTCAGCAAAAAGAGAGCCATGCTTGTGGTGCTAAATTCATTCTATAATTTTGTAAAACATCTTCAGTAAGCCATTTGCAGTTTTTTCTTGAATTCAATCCATTAGAATTTTGTTATCAGCCAGAATCTTCCAAGAAGATTTCTTTATAAGAAAACTCTGTAATCAGAACTCACAAACCAGAAATGTTTAAATCTGAACTAAATTGCTTAACTTCTCTGAGATTTTTCAGAAACCTTGTTCTTGCCCCACCAAACCTCCAAAATGAAGCTGTATGTGGCAGTACACCAGATCTCAAGGTGGCTGACAAATCAGGAAACATCGTTTTCACTCTCAAATTATTCTGTTAAATTAAACTCTTTTAAATCACTTGAGATGCAACTTGAGTTCTTTTGATGAACAATAGAAATTAAAACATCCAATTTATTTCCCTAAAAATTAGTCTTGGGAAATGTAGGATGAAGGAATAGCTTTAGCCAGTATTTGTAACTCACTTACATCCAGTCCTTTGCAGGCATATAAGCCTCACTAATTTTTAGAAATGCAAATATTTACAGTATTTCTTGCAGCACTTTGACTCTTTGTTGTATTTTCCATTACATCTTTCAAATATGTCTGTGTATTTTCCATCATAAATTTGAAAGATATTTATCATCAAAACATCAGCAGCAAATTCAGTTCTGCACACTGCAACATTCAGCAACATTGAGCAGTTGTTTCTTCTAGCCTGTCTAATACAGTGTGCAAAATTTGTAGGATTTTGATAACAAGTTTTATCTCTAATGATCTGGACTTTCTTCTGTTTGTACAACTGGCTGCTGTGCCAATGGCAGAGTGTTACAGAAGGATGTAATTTTTTTTTCTGTGGTTTGGGAAACGTTCTTCTTTTTAAAGATTGGAGCTTTTTGGACTTAAATATTGCTCCTCCATGCAGGTCTTGGAAGTGCCATTGCTGAGTAATTAGGAAAATTTATCACTCATTTCTCTGTCAGTTCTGTCTCTGCTACAACCAATGTTAACAGCACAAAGAGAAGATCTGCTATCATCTGAAATATTTTACTTCCAGCATGTTGTGGTACTTCCAGGCATGGGAAATGAGGCCAAGTTTATGTGGAAATACAGCTTTTTTGTTAGGCCAGCAAAATATGATATACCTCACCTAAGAGTCACAAATAACATACTGTAAAGTTTAAAACCTGGTTTTGAATTTAATTTTATTAACCTATCAGAATCTGTGAGGATAAAAGGTAATTAGGATCTGCCTATGTGCAATACATAAAATGTCTGTTCTTGTCTGCTGTGCACCAAAATTTCCACAGACAGAAATGTTTACATGGTAATGGACTTCTGTTGTTTTTTGTACTCCCAGGGACCTCCAGGAACTTGATGACAGCACCCAGCTCCCTCTGCTGTGTCACTTCTCTGAGACAGCTGAAGGCCTTACCACCATCAGAGCTTTCGGGTAAAATTTGTAAAACAATTTATTAGAGGGAGGCTTGGGGGTCAGGCCAGCCTGTTCAGCTTCCTTGGAGCATGTCTGAGGGAAAACTGTTGAATTTGAAGAACTTTATTAAGCTACTTTGAAAAAAGAGAGTAGATTTTTTTTTTCCTGTTGCTTTGCCATGCCTCAAACATTTTGTATATTTTCAGTAACCCATGTATTGGTGTTCCACTGAATTAAAGATGATTACATTTTTAGGATATGATATTTAAACTTTTAATGAGTCTATTTTAACCATGCTTTTAACCCAGACAGCAGGGAGATCTGTTTTGCCAAGCAGGCAGAGCCACTGCCCCTTCAAACCTTCTGCTATATCCAAGTGTCCCTGAATCAGTTCTGTGTTTAACCCACTCCCCAAGCAGGGAGACATCATTATGGCACTCTCCAACTGCAAGGCAGTGTGCAACTTGAGAGACTTTCCAAGAAAACTGCAGCAGAATAGAACTTGATCTTAATATTGTAAAACCTCTCTTTGTTAATCAAAACTGAAAAATAAATTCTGTAAGATCCAGAGAGTTTTGCCAGCTTTCTATGCATGTATTTTCTCTCTACTACATGAAAGATAGGGCAACCTCTCCTATGTTCATTCCATTATGGTTATGACTGTCAAAGTGCCAGCTTGAGGTTTTTTCCCAGTAAGTGCACCTTGCACCCATTCTGCACTATGTAGAATTCCAAACCAGAGCAGATCCCACTGCAATGCCATTTCCACACCTATTTGATCATCAAGCTGAGCTTTAGGACCTCAGCTATTAGCACAGAGTGTTGCAGTAACACCTGTGGAAGAACAAGCAAAAACTTTGTTGTGTTGAAGAGGTGTGAGCCAGTGATGCTTTAACTAACAGGAAATGCTTTAACTAGCTCTATCAACAGAATGATGTAGTGAAACAGGAAGTCATCATTAGGACCTGATGCTGATGTATGCTGAGTACTTCGCAAAAGATTGAGTAGCCTTTCATCATCTGAGGAAGGTTATGAACCTGAGGTTATCTCCTGAGGAAGATGAAGGAGCTTAGCACTTTCTGAGTGCTACTCAGTTCAATTTTTTTTTGTCTAAAAAGGCAATGTGGGCTTGGATGGCAGAGAGCAAAAGGCAACCCAAGGGCACCACAACAACTGAGTTTTTCAGGATTTCTGGTGCTAATCAAAGCCATTTCATTTTCCTGCCTGTGCTCCACTGCCCACCAAACCTGAAGTCTCCTGCATTTATTGTCTGCGAGCACATATTTACTGATGGTCCTGTTAGTCATTCTCTGCAGTTTGGGTTCAGTATGTTCCAGGATAAAATTGAGCAGCTCCTCACATAACTTACTGCAAAGCAGTACAGTTGGATCAGAGAGCAATCTCAGTGACCTTTGCTGTTCATCAACAGGATAAAAGTCTGAAAGTGCCCAGAAGATGAGCTGAACGTGGATGAAAACACAGATTGAGCATGTCAGATTTTCCATTAGGAGAGCAGTTTTGCTGCCAAGAAAGCAGATGAGCAGAGTAGTCAGTGCATCCTTGTTCCTCCTCACATCCTTACTGTTACCATTTGTTCTGGGGAGGTTGCTTGTCATGTTTACAAGCTGTGCAGAGGGAAATAAAATATCAGCAGGAAATAGCAGGGAAAGAAAAGGAAGTTTCTGGAAGAACAGGCATTAGAGGTTCTTCACAGTAGGGCCCTGAGACTGAAATGGAAGATAAACCAGACACTGAGCTGCTAACTGAAGTTCAGCTGGTTTAATCAAGTGAGGGTATTCACCAGACGGTAGAATATGGAACAACAAAATGGTTTCCATCTGACTGTGCAAGGCACTATGAATTTAACACGCTTGCACCAATAGAGATTTCCCCCTCCCCTCCCAAAGTGTACCTTGGCTCTTCAGTGCTCTGGCATCCTTGAACTGGTTTTTAAATGTGATGGGCATTGTGTGGCAGGGGAGGTAACACCACTCCTTTTTCTGATTTAGAGGTGATCTACAGCTCTCCCTGATTTGTAGTTTCCCAGTTGTTTAGGCAAAGTGGGACTGGCTGAGAAAACAGCTGAGCTGAGTAGCTGAAAGGTTTAATTTACAGATCACTCTATATCCGTATTAGTTGAAACCTTAGGGTTGTCACCCCTGTTGAAGAGCCCTGCAGCTGGCCAGGTAACTTCTGAAATCAGATTTAAGCTGACAGCTGAGCCCTTTGCCCCTGCTAGTGGCCTGTGAGGAGGAGCTGAGGGGCCACAGCAGCACTCACCTGTGGGAGGACTCGACTACAATCCACAGCTATAAAAAGTGGATCAGCTCTGGGAAACAAAACCTATCCCAGCATGCTGGTATTGCAATCTCTTTGAGGGGACAGTCTCTGGTCCAAATTCTAGTCCAACAGAATTGCTTGTCAAACAAATCCCTCCACGTGTTGCTCTGGCTATGGGGAGCTGTGGCAACAGATACGTGTTCTTAGGGAAGAGCTTTTAACCCAAACTTCGGCAAAAACAGAAGGGCAAAAAGTTTTGTCTGGGGGGAGGGAAGGCAGAGCAGAGTTAATGCTTCACCCTTTTGTGTGTGAGTGTGTAATGTGTTGTAATGTAACAACTTTGGTCTCGGCAGGCACGAAGCCAGATTTAAACAGCGTATGCTGGAGCTGACGGACACGAACAACATTGCCTACTTATTTCTGTCAGCTGCCAACAGATGGCTGGAGGTCAGGACGGTACGTTCAGTTTTGTCCCAGCCATGGTTTTGAAACCTTGGAAGCAAACAGAGACTTTGGCTGATGCAGAGAAGATAATAACGAATATTAATCTCGCAAGGAGATTATACACACAGTTCCTTAAAATAGATCAGGATTGTTATGTTAAACCCAGAGGGTTTTTTCAGCTTTCTTGGCCAGGAGTAAGAAAATACAAGTCTGCCTCATCTTCTGTTGCTGTGCTGTCTAGCATCTGAAGGGAGTGCAAGAACAAATATTTACATAACTTCAAACAAGGCTTTCTCTACTACTGTGCAGCATCCACAGACCTGCCACAGCAGGAACTGCTTTCAAGGCAGAACGTGGCTTTTCAGTGGCTTTGTGAACTGTGCCATCCTTCTGCCAGGGCTGTTCTAGGCACACTGATCTCCCAGGTCTTGAAGTATCTCTGCAGCAGCAAGTTTAATCCCACAGCTGTAAGCTAAACCCTTGCAGGGCCATACTGTTTGTGGTTTTATTGTTTGATATCATGAAAGATAGAAGAACTAGGCTCCAGAAAGAAAATGACAGCAGAGGACAATGCAGCCACTGACAAGTGGTATAGACTCCTGGGTTTTGTGGGGGCTCTCTATGAGGGAGTTTCCTGATCTGCGAGGCAAGAAGAGGCAAGCAAAGTAACTGTGATTCCCTTATTCACCTGAAACTGAAAGAGCAGTGAATAAACAGAGCAGTGGCCTGATTCTGCAGGACATAAATAGCAACAGGCATGATTAATCCTCATATATCAAAGGCTGTATACTCACCTTCTTTTCCTGTTGGAGCAACATGGTTATTCTCCATTTTTTATGATGTGCTTGAACCTTTCGGCTTCTTACAGCATCCAAGATCAACTGAAATTGCTTCCAAATCTGAGACAGATAAATAACAGAGCAACAGCCAATCCTGGAATAAGCCTGTTAATGTCTCATAGTCTTAGACTTCCTTACATGCAGAATGAATTTGGTCCAAGAATATACCTCACTTCATCAGAGCATTAGAAATAATGTGATCTTGCCAAGGAATAGTTCATCTAGCTCTGCCTAATGGCACAGTGGTACTAACATCACCAAAAAAGTTTGTGGGATTTAATAGCAGCTCTTAAGTCCTGTCCTAGCTGGTGATGGAGATTCAAGACCATTATGCTGCATAGGTGTGAGTCACAGAATATCAGAATCCCAGAATGGTTTGAGTTGGGAGGGACCTTAAAGCCCATCCGGTTCCAACCCTTGCCATAAGCAGGGACACCTTCCACTGTCCCAGGCTGCTCAGAGCCCCATCCAGCCTGGCCTTCCAGAGATGAGGCAGGCACAGCTCCTCAGCACCCTCACAGGGAAGAATTTCTTCCTCATATCCAATCTAACTCCCGCCTCAGTTTGAAGCCATTCCCACCTAAAATTTGAGTCTATATTCTGCTCATCAACACATTTTTTAGACAGATGAGCTAGGCAGCCCTCATTTCAAATCTCAGAAGGAAAGATTCCTGACAAGGAATTATCAGGACAGGAGGAGAAAAATGAATGGAAAATGTGATCCAAAGAAAATGTAATGCAGGCAGAAGTGGGACAGTGAGAATACCAACTATATTCCATTAATCAGCACCTTGACTCCATGAGATGACATGTGGCATATACTACAAAACTAAGGTGAACATCAAGAAAATGAGTTCCAGCTCCTGCAAAGCTTCTGCCAATAAAACATGTGCATGACCTGTATAAATGGTACCAAAACCCTTTCTGGACTTTGTGAAGTCAATGATACTTCCTTTTTTGAGGAGGCAAGCCCATATTTGAGAAGACCTGAAGGAGAGTGGAGTGGAATTGATTTGTTTTAATGGTGGGAATTAAGGGTGTCACTGTGATATCCTTCTCATGATTATTTTTTTAATATGCTTATTGGATTTTTTGATCACTGCTCTTTTTGGGGTGGTCACCATGGGATGCCCTAGCCCAAATGAATTTGCAGCAATTACTGGCCTATTTCACTAGTGTTCACCAAGTTTCTTTGAGTATTTCTGGATGGGCATCACAACAATGACCTCTTCCCGGGAAAAAAAACAAACCAAAATTAAGGGCTAAGTGTCATTATATAAACAATTCTTGGTAAAGCGGAACTGCTCCACAGGTAAAGAAATATTCTGGTTGCTGTATTTTTTTCCTTTTTTGTCCCCCTGTCTCTCATTCCAGGATTACCTGGGTGCTTGTATTGTCCTGACTGCTGCTGTCACTTCCATCACCGAAGGGCCACACTCGGGCTTCGTGGGACTGGGTCTCCTGTATGCTCTGACGGTATGTGCCAAGGCCAAGTGTAAGAACTTCCAGACCAACACACTGCTTTTCTAATATTTTTATATGTACATGGTCATCTCCCAGCTTTCTTAATCTTGAAAAAAAGAATCCTGCAAATAATGGACTCAAGCCAAAGCTGAGAGAGTTCAGGGCAACTTGGACTTGCTTCAGGTTTTATGAGCCAATTAAAAAAACACAAGCATTCCCAGGCCCTGTGTGCTCCCAAGTGGAGTAAGAAAATTAAAAATGCGTAAGAGGACCTGCTGAGCACTCTGTTTCGTACAACACAGTGCTGGTTCCACCTCTACATGGCAAAACCTGCCAGGAAATACCGATTGTCATCATCTGGGTAATCTTTAACCAAAGACCAAATAAAACAGTTGCTGAAGAAACAGAATTATCAGTTTTACCCTTGGAGGGAAATTACTGAGATGCCCAAGATTGTCCATGCAATTATGAATGGATTTGGGGATTGCGACCTTTGTGGGCATGGTTCATCATGCCAGACAGCAGTAGGAATGCAGAGGACATGGACTTAGGGTTGGCAGGGTTGTGGTGGTCCAGTAGCTGGTTCATTTTGCCACTGTCCTTAGCAGTGAGGAGAAGGAACAGCATTTTAGTGTACCTGGCTGCAAGAGAGACTGAGTGTTCATCATGAGCACAGAGTGAATGACAATCACCACAGAGAGTAGAAGCATTAATGAATTAACCATGAGAGTGGGGACAAAATATTGCTGGATGAACCATGAGAGTGGGGACAAAGGCAGGATGATGATAGTGGCAGGAAGAACTTTTGAAACCATGGCTGGCATGGTAAAAATTGGTCTGCTTTGAAGCACTGGTATGAGGGAGGGATAAAGATGTGGGTCTAACCCTGAGACCTGGCTATGCACCTAAATTCTGGTGAGCCCACGGCTACAACAGAAAATCCTCAGCAGCTGCCTTAGGGTGACCTTAGATCCACTCTGTGCTGCTGTTACAACACTGTGAGACTCTGTGAACAACTGAGAATCAGTCCCAGGGCATCAGCTTCACTCTGAAAACATTCCTGGTAATGCTGCTTCATTAGCAGGGATCTAGAAGCACCACAATGTCTCCATCATGCTCGGCTTCTTTGTTTTTAGCCTTTGTTTGCAAACAGTTCATTCGTGTGAAATAGACGTGCTGAAGTCTGGCACAACAAGTGAAGAAGAGCTGTAGGCACCAAGTGATCACCTGTCTCTCTCCTAGGCCACAATAACCCTGATAAACTTTTGAAGGCAGCTGGATCATTATCTGTGTCCCCTGACATCGTTTGGGTTTTTTTAATAATTACTCTTTGAAGCTGATAGAGGGATGATATTTGGACCTGGATGAGAGCAAACTGTTTGTACTAAAGTTGTGTTTACAGTGGACATCCTGAGCTTATTCTCTCCTGTTTCATAAACACTGCCAACTCCTTTGCACAACTGTGATGAAACCTGAGGCAGTGGGCAGAGCTTTTTGGGTGGACAGAGCTTTTTGGGTGCCAGGCTGTGTTTTCAAATCTACCAGATCTAGGATAGCAGCCTGCCACTACAAGCAGCAGTTCCACAGTGTTTTGCTTATCTGCAAACTTTCCCATTTCTCTAACTTCCTAACTCAAACGCTGGACACCAAATACGCAGGTTTCTGAACATTATGGAGAGAATACCCCATCAAGAACTCTATCTTAAGGATAAAGAAAGCAGCCAAGTCTTCTAAATTAACAACAATTTTTGCTGAATCTCAGTGGAAATTATTTACTGTTTGCTTATTGCATCAGTATTAGGTTAGTAGTAAATAAGTGAGAATGGTTGATTTATTCTTAGTAAAGTCCTTATTTGGTTCTCACCAAAAAAAAAAGGCAAAGCCTTTCTCTGAATGTGTTTGTGCACAGGGTGTTATTATTTTTAAGTTTCTAAAACTTCATTCAAGTGCATAAAATATCTCAAGGGTTCTTGGCAATCAACTCTTCCTAATAAGATCAGTTCTTCTTTTTTATAGAAGCACCTCAATACAGACTTAGGAAACAGATTTACAATTTTCAGCCTTAAATAGTAAGTCCTGCCTAGAAAAGAGTTTGTCTAAGCTACTGAGTAGTGTTAGAGAACTAATAATCAACAATTATCTACTAAAAGTAATACCTTTACTATTGGTTTAAGTATTGAACAAATCCTTTCATTACAAATAAGAATAAAAACCAGGAAGGAAATATTGCTGAATTGATAACACATTTTCCCCTCATGTATTTCTATGTTAAAAACTTCTAATATTTTCACAGAGAGAAATGGATTATATAAATATGCGGAAATGAAATAATAAAATCTTTTCAATCTATTTGCAAATAGTGAACTTTCTTAATCTTTAGTTGCAGTCTTTGAAAGAATAGAATATACATAATAGAAAATATTTCCAAACAGCACTTTCAATTTTGATTCTTTTCTGTGTTTGTGTGCTTAAAGGAGACACTTTTCACCGTTGATTATTAGATGCTGCAAACAAGAGATTCCCTCAGTCAGTCAGAGTTTAGGTACAACTTCTCCATACTTCAAAAAACAAGGACGAGAATACCAAGCACCAAATCGCTGTCTTAGGGCTAATTGTGTTGGAGTATGACTGGCTTCTTATGGATTTGATTCTGCTGCACTGAGTCTTGAACTGTTGTAATGTTAAAAAGAGACCCACTGTGCTGAGTCAAGCCAAGGATTTTCACAAATATATCCAACCTTTATTTCCAAATGGGTAGATGAACAGAAAGAAGGCTGAACCCTGTCCTTGTTCTAATTTTGTGATGCAGATAACCAACTACCTGAACTGGGTAGTGAGGAATCTGGCTGATCTGGAAGTGCAGATGGGTGCAGTGAAAAAAGTACACAGCTTCCTGAACATGGAGTCGGAGAACTACGAAGGCTACCTGGGTATTGCTCCTAATCTTTTTGGGGCTTTAAATATTAATGTGGAAGAATGGTAGACTGGGTCACGCAAAATGTACACACCTCTCTCGCCAAAATCTTTTCACTGAGGTGTAGGAACTGTCACTGGTGTGAATGACAAGGATAGCTAAAAGAAGCTATGAAAATATGTTGCACATGTTAGTCAACATGAAAAAAAATCCTATCAAATGGCAGGGAGACAGAGCAGGACCCTGTAATACAATCAGAAAATACCACAGTTATAGATGAGATGAGAACACATCCACGTAAGTTATTTAGAAAACAAAAATAAGGATAAAAATTAAAAATGTCACATGCTTCCAAATCTCTGATCTTTGTAGCAGATGGGGACTACAGGAATAGGGCCACGTTGGCAATCAGACCTCAGCAACTCTTCTCTGAGCTGCACATTAGAATTCGTGCACAGCACACTTCAAAATGGTTTTGATTGCTTTTAGAAGTGGTTGAAGTGCAAGAAAAGGCTCATAGGTCAAGAAGCTTCCCTGAAAAGCCAAGCTCCTTAGCCCACAGACAAAACCTGCTGTGTATTTGCAAATCAGGATGAAACATGAGCTGTGATAATGTCAACAGCTCTCCTCGTGTGGCAGTAACAACTTCCTTCCTCAAGCTGCCCTTCCTGTGCCCAACAGTCACTGGCCCAACGCTAACAGTGCCCTGACACCGTGTTCTCTGCTCATTTGGCTTCTCCCTGTTGCAATGCCAAGAGACACTTTAGTATCTGCCCTCTCTCCCTACGAGTGGAGATCTGGAAGCCAAGTGCCTGCCGGGCAGTTCCCAGCTCAGCCTCCCCTTGGCAGGGAACTGGGGTTCCATTTCTCCAGTGGCTTAAAGGAAGGTGCCCAGGCAGGAGAGAGGGGGAAAGGGGACTGTTGTAAAGGGTGACCCTCTGGTAGCACTCATTTCAGTTTGTTTTTCTGTAACTATTTCAGATCCCTCTCAAGTCCCCAAAGACTGGCCCAAGGAGGGGGAAATCAAGATTGAAAATTTGTGTGTTCGCTACGAAAACAACCTGAAGCCTGTTCTGAAGCATGTGAAGGCCTATATCAAACCAGGACAAAAGGTACCATGTCAAGCAATTGCCCATCATCCTCATTTTGGTGCAGATCCTTCAATATGAGCTTTACTTTCTAAAGTGGCAGAAGAACAAGATTAACAACTTGCATTGGCAGATATATATATATTCACAGTCCTCTCTGAGATTCCTGGGCACAGATCAAGAACTTACACTGATAAAAGCTTATTCTTGGCTGGGATCAATTTTTCTTCTGAGTGTTCCATGTCTTTCTGAGTCCATTTTCCTTGCATAAAAGTAAGCCTAAATGGCAGATAAATTAGAGGGACACAGACTGAACTGTGTAAAAACACAAGAGAATCTCACATTTCAGCATAGAGTGTCATTGGCATCTAGGTCAAAATGCTGAAATGCTCCCAGGATGTGATGAGGGGCAGAAAAGGGGACTGTGGTCACTGTGCAATTTTGTGTTTTCCCTGGTGTGCCACCTGCCATTAGGAAGGACCTTTCTGCTCACCAGTAGCACAATCCAGTGCAGCTTTCCCAAAAGAAGTGCAGGTGTAAGTAAGGAGCAAGGAGTAAGTAAGTAAGTGAATACTCTGTGAGTAAGTGACATCTCCATTTTTTGCAGGTTGGGATCTGTGGTCGCACTGGCAGCGGCAAGTCCTCCCTGTCCTTGGCGTTCTTCAGAATGGTGGACATTTTTGATGGTCAGTTTCCCCTGGAATGTGTTGTCACTCCTCACCTGCTCCCCCCTTATTTCCTCAGAAGAAGCAAGGAGCCTTTTTGATAGTTTATAACCTGGTTCTCTGGCTCCAAAGATATTTGATTAGAAGTGTTGTGCCTGATCCTTCAAAGTGCCCTATTTGTGAATAGTACTTGATTCTTCCAGGAAATGTTGTGCACAGATTATATTTCTAATTTAAAAAAAAAAAAAAATTGCACATGGTCTGACAAAACAATATGCAATTTTTGAGACAAGACAAAGAAATATGTAACTCTCCGGACTGTCTAAATGTTTCCCTAAAGAATAACTGCATTAACTTACTATAGCTGTCAAAATATTAACAGAGTAGAAACTAGAACTCAACAAGTCCATTCCCTTGATTTTTTTTTTTCTGTTGTGCTTTCCCACAACTGCAGCAGAATCTGACTCAAGGATTGGAAAAATGTTGCTATGTTTTCACTCCTATGCTTTGGACAGCAGTCCTATTAAACGTTTTCACTCCTGTTAAATGGACAGCATTTAACTGCATGAACTGCTTTTCAGCATTTAGAATACAGATACATGTGTGCTGTTGTGGGAATATAGGAAACTACTAGAAAGTCATGTTTTTGTTTCACAGATTTCCACGTTTCTAATTTAGCCATTGTGCATGGAATGTTTGCCAGGGAAAGCCCAGTAGGATGTGGGAGGATAAGTGAATCTAATGCAGTCAATATTTGCTTTTGTTGTGGTTCTGTGCCTAGATGTGTCTATGGTCACAGGCTTCTGATTTATGACCATGATTCCTGGATATGTAAATATTGTAAAGAAATAATAACCATGCTTATGGCCAGCTTGAAGTTTCTTTCTATTTAAGTCTTCTTTCTGTATATTTGCTTTGTCTGCTTCTCCTGTATCCCTGATTTTTCCCGATGGGAATGTCTAAGCCTTTTCTGATCAAGCTCTGTTTATCCTTTCATCCCTCTCCCAGCTGGACCCATATTTGGCCTCCATGCTGGGCCACTTCTGGGTGGGGTCCTGACTCTAAAAAAAATTACATCATAACATTTCGAGTAACTTTTACTAGAGCCAACATTTCATTCATGTTGTTCCTTAGGTCTTTGTTATCTGCTAAATTTGTATCTGTCCCATTTTATTTCCCTACTTTTGCTTTGTTCTTTAGTGCTTCCCTTCTCTTGCCCTCTGTTCAAACAACTTCACATTTCTCTTGTGTCTTGCTTAAACACCCCTCAATCCATTCCCAGTTTCCCAGCTCCTCTCTAATTTACTTTTTCCCTTAGGTCCTCTCATCTCCTCTTTTCTTTTCCTTGAGCATCCTGGCTTCTATCAAATATGCATTTCCCTATTCCCCAGCCATGCCATATTAATTTTTCCCTCCTTATTCCACCTTAGCTTCTGTTAACCCACTCTTAAGTCCTTGTTTGTGAAGAAAATGAATTGCTTAAGTTTATGCTACCACCGATGTCTCAAGCAGAATTCCTATAATCTGATTTGGATTTTCTTGAAGTGGGAAAATAATTGGACTTTGCAACTTACAGATAAAATCTTGATTCTTCTGGCCATATAATAAATGCATAAAACTACAATAATAGAAGTAGTCCAGCTAGGGGGCCAATGAGATCTTCCACTGGAACAGGGTCACAGAGAACAACATACAAAATGCAGTATCATGACAATGGGAATGACAGAAGGGACACGTACAAAGCTCTGAATATCCATGTGCCTGCCAGTTCATGTTTAAGTTCTCACTGTTGGGATAGAGAACTGATGAAATTAATGTTAGGTACATCCCAGGGAGGACTGCAGCTGCCTAGTGAAGCAATCCATATAAAAACTGCAGAAGTGCCTGATGGAAATAGCCTTTACCATATCCTCATTCAGTTTGCCCTGGCCCATCCCTTCACTGTACCTCCAACCCCCTGTATACATGCATATATTATGCAAATAAATTGTGCCCCTTCTCAAAGGAAATATCTTCAGCAACTGTTGAATTCAAGGGGAACAAAGAAAGGCACAGCAACATAAGTTGCTCTTGTTCTTGCTCTGTTTGGCTGTCACTGACCCATAATAAATTGTCCTTCTGGTGCTATCATTAATCACATAGAAAGGAAGACAAGTAGTTTCCCTGAAGGGAGGGTGGGGGGAAAAAAAAAGGAAAAGAGCAAGGTGGCAGTGTCACTGATAAGCTGGGACATCCCTGGCTGGTGTTATTAGATACATTCACCTTCCCATAAATCTGACAGTGCTGAGAGCTCACAGTGTCCCATCATCTAGAGACCAGCCCAGAGGGGCTGTTCCATCTTTCCACCTGCTGTGGATCCCGTGCTTTGTGCAATTCCCTCACGTGTTCTGTGTGTTGTTTGGCACAGGGAGGATAGTGATTGATGGGATAGACATCAGCAAATTGCCTCTGCATACGCTCCGGTCCCGGCTCTCCATCATCCTCCAGGACCCAATCCTGTTCAGTGGCTCCATCCGGTAGGTGTATGTCATCAGGGCAGCATTGCACAGCCTGCCTGTCGTGGCAGCTGTGGGACAGGAGAGGATGGAAAAGGCAAGGAACCTTCCTAGCTCAGTCCAATTCATCTGCACAGCCTGCCGAGCAACACGCAATGCCAAGGTGTTAATTTGCAGAAAACCTGAAAGTAATTGCAGCAACAAGACTCCTGTTGTGGTTTTCTTTGCAGCTTTAATTTGGATCCTGAATGCAAGTGCACCGATGACAGACTCTGGGAAGCTCTGGAGATTGCTCAGTTGAAGAACATGGTCAAATCATTGCCAGGAGGCCTTGGTATGTCTGAACCAATCTCTGGGATCATGGGCCAGTAATGGAATCATGCATGCACACAGATAAACAGACCCATACCATCTGACACTCTGGATCATCATGTGACAGGCACATAATGCAGATTCTGTCTTCATACTAGAGAGAATATTCTTATTAAAAAGCTGAAGAGTAATCTTGTTTCCCACAGACTGTGGGAAAATCCTGCAACACCTCAGCATCATGGTGTGATTCTTGGGGCTGTCCTGTGCAGGGCCAGGAGTTGGATTTTGATGATCTTTGTGGGCTCCTTCCAACTCAGGATATTCTATGATTCTATGATCATAGTGTGGTAATTAGTAAGGAGAAAAAAGAACAATTTTACCTCCTTTAGCAGAACCTGGCTCTGCCAGGAGACCTGTAAACACTGACAGAGCATTTTCCTTATCATTTCAGATCTGTTTCATGAAAGAAACTCACATATTTATTTCCATATTGAGTATGTTTCATGTTACAAAGATATTACCCTGCACCCTACCAGATTTCTTAATAATTTGTGCCAACTCTTTGTTTAGTGATATATTTTTCCTTTCCCAAGAGGTTATGCTCATTTTTCTTGGTCATTCAAGGTTATGATTATTGGCTTTCATGGGGATTTTGCTTGGCCCTGGAATAGTGCACAAGCAGAGGTCTCAGGGGCAGCATTTCAGAGTGCAATGTTCACACAAACTGGTTTTGTTACAGATGCCATGGTCACAGAAGGAGGGGAAAACTTCAGTGTGGGGCAAAGGCAGCTCTTCTGTCTGGCCCGAGCTTTTGTCCGCAAGAGCAGCATCCTCATCATGGATGAAGCCACAGCATCTATTGACATGGCCACAGTGAGTACAGCAATTAGCTAATTAAGCATCTACCAGGAGAAAGGCATCTTCCCTAAGTGTCAGCCACAAAGCTGTGAGATCTCTGTAGCAGAAAAAGCTGGCAGTGTTTTTTTTTTCTCTCAGGATAAAATGAAGTGCTTTAGAGAATCCCTGCTTTCACAGGCATGACATTTCCCTGCTGGGAAAGAGATAGTGTGGAATATACTGGAAAACATGTGAATTAGAATGTAACAGGATGTAGTAACTGGAGTGAGCCTTTTCCTCTGACAGGAAAACATCTTGCAGAAGGTTGTGATGACTGCCTTCGCTGACCGCACTGTTGTAACAATAGCGGTAAGTATTAAGCCAGAAAAAGCTCTTTTTTCCTCATTCCTCAGACAGTTAACCTCGCCCTTCACCAGTTAAACACCACTACATAAAACTAAAAGCATCACAAAATAGAACTGAACCATGAGGCCAGAATATTCCCATTATATTAGAACAAGTCAGACACCTACTATCAACCTGAAATTTTGCAGTAAATGCTGTTTTGCTATCAAACTAAAACACTTGGATCTGAAGAAAGACTTTACAGGGAACTTCAGCATCTGCACTGTCTCCAACAAAATTTGAAGTCATTCTCACTAAAAAAATTTAAACCAAATGCATGGTTTGAACCATTATGAAAGTTGCATCAAAATCTAGGTTTGAATTTTGCCTGTGAAGGGTATGTATATGTAGTGCCTACAAACACGGCACAAATTTAGGAGTTGTGATTTCATAACATTCTTGGTGTGGTTTCTCAAGTTGGGTTATCTTTTCTCTCTTTTGGAATAAAAAGATGGATTTACAATAAAGGTTTTAAAAACTGGAATCAGTGGGAATTACCACCCAAAATAATATCTTTTCAGCTAGGGTTTATGATATTCTTTCCCATTTTCCTGCAGCTTCTAGTGCCCAAAAGTTCCACATATCCATACATGTTCATACATACACATGCACGGACATGTGGTGGATACCATTAAGAATATTTCCACCTGTGACAGCAGCATTAGCCAACAGAGGTTTTCTCCAAGAGATAAATACATGTTTCGACAGCTGTTTCATTTGCCTTGTCTGGAATCCAGTCCTGTGGTTAGAGATTACAGTCAGGCCTCCTGGACTCTGGTTTCAAGCCTGTCAGTGAGTAGTTTGTGTGAGGCAAGCCACTTAACCCAGCTCATTTACAGTGGGCTCCAAGGTTCTTGGCTGTGTAAATGCTGAAGATTCTGGTGGTGAGACTGTTGTCCTTCAGTTCCATGCTGTATTGTCCTTCTGGCTGGAATCTCACTTTTCTTTGGCTTTGGCTTTGGCTTTCCAAACTCAGTGTCTCATGTGAAACAGCACACATTAATATTTAGCTTTCCTCACAGAGCTGGCTTCATTCCTTCCTCCTCTCATTCACAGCTGATCTTTCCTTCACCCACCTGTTTTTCTCTTCTTTTTTCCAGCATCGCGTGTCTCACATCTTGGATGCCAATATTGTCCTAGTCCTTTCTGAGGGCTTTCTAGTTGAATGTGACACTGCCTCAAACTTACTCCTCAAAGAGGACGGCCTGTTCACCACTTTGGTGAAGACTCACAAGTAGACTCTCTCAGTCCACACTGTTCACAGGACTTCTGGCTCTTTGGTAGTTATTTTTACCTCTTCAGTTTCCTTTCACTCTGCTTCCTTTCTACTGCACAGCTTCTGAGAGGACAGTGCAAGAAGGTGCTTCTTGTGTGGTTCCTGGGTTTGTTTAATTTCATGACTATTTATGCTGATCATGCCTAAATCTTAGACATGCAGCTGACATTGAAACCACCATGTCAAGGGAATCCAACCCACGAAGTGATCTCTGACTTTCTGCATGTGTAGTGAAATATCACACTTTTAAGAGTTCATCCCATCCATACCTGACTGGCTGTATTCATATGGCCTTGAAATTAAACTCAAACTGGTTTCAAACCTGTAGCCTATGGGATTAAACTGTTGCCTGGACCACACTCAAATTAGATCTCAGAGGGATTAGATCTCAGAGGCAAGAGCCCAGGAGTGCCTGAGAAAGATGGAGAGCAGACTGCTGGGGTGCAGAGAACAAGGAGCAGAGCAGGATGCCAAGCCACCTGACAGTGCAGGATGATTTTCATACCTATTTCCCACAGGGGAAGATGTGTTTCAGTGGGGCCATAGGATTTATTCCAACACCTGTGCTGTCTATAATGGCAAAAAAAGTGAAGTTCATGCTTAACTATTTTCAGGCTTGGTGGCAAAGGCTGTAAAGTAATTGAAGATCTCTTCAGGTTAAAGTACAAGTATCTATTCCAAATATCACTGTAAACAAGGACAGCCTTTCCTCGATGGGGTTTGCCTTGCATGAGGCCCATTAGTGAGAATTATCCAAATGAAAACCTCTGTTTGCTTTCCTTCGTGGCAGCACCGGGTTCACACCATCCTCACCGCAGACCTGGTCATCGTCATGAAGCGAGGGAACATCCTGGAATACGACACTCCTGAGAACCTGCTTTCCCAGGAAGATGGCATCTTTGCTTCCTTTGTCCGGGCTGACATGTGAACAGCTACACAATGCTTTTTAACAGCTTATTTTTAAGCAGATGAAATGCAAATATTTTCTACTCAGTGTAACATCACTTTTACCTTTTTTGTTTTATTTTGTTTTGTTTTGTTTTGGTTTTTTAGGGCTTCTTTCTTCACAGTTCCATCTTACCCAAAATAATAAAGCCTATTGCAATACATGTATGCCTTGAAGCAATAAAAATGTCACTTTATTCAAAGCTATTAAACTTCACACACACACACACACATGCACACATGGAGGGAGAAGTTTTTACTTCCTGGGAATTTGGCATTTTCCTTAGACTTTTTATTGACTTTATTTTTGTTTAAAGAGAGAACAAGAATGCACTGATCTTATAAATTTCATATGTTATACTGGAACCAGCAATCAAATCGTGCAGTTTGTCAAGGAAGCAAGCGGTTCCCCAGATGCATTCTGTCCCCAGAGGGAAAAATTAAGAAAAACATCCGAGCCCATAGCACTTGGGACAATCTGCTGCATTCCAAAGGCATAAACTTTGCTCTCCAAGTTGTAGTGGAGGGGCAGTGAATGAGGGAAAGGAATTTCATCAGGAATAAGGACGTTTTTCCTGTCCTTCACTTTAGTAAGCACACTTCAGTTGTGACAGAACTATTTTCAGTGCAATGATGGTTTATTCCTACAGTCAGAAAATCCATATTCATTCTTCCAACTTTCATTAAATATTCAAATTGTCCTATGATTATGCATGCTTTGATAGGCCTATAGTGGAATTTTGTACAGTATCTTAAGACTTTGTATTAAAATTGATCTGAATTTATAAACTTGATATTAGCCAATCTTTTAATCATGTCTACTAAAATATTCTGCTTAAAATGGCATGTAAGTCACCAATCACTAATTGTTTTATATGTCTTTAGTCCTTCAAGTTCTATTTGGGGACAATCTTTATTTTCCTTTATACATTTGTGGCCTACCTCTAAATCAGATATAGTGCAAGGAGGTGTGATTTTCAAATTATTGCTATATCCTCAAGAGTGTGGATGTAGTTAGATGCATATTTACATCAGGCAGCTTTGCAAAGGTTGCCTGCACCTGACTTTCACACATGGTTAGATCCTGACCCATGGGCAGTAAACACCCAGAAGGAGTTGCACAGGCATATTTTCAAAGGTACGGCTTGAGAGATCAGCTTCACTGGTTATATTCAAGGTAATTCTTATCCACCTGCTGCTACAACATTTAGGAAGACCACTAAGTGTACTTAAGCCTATTTTTAGTGTCATTAAAATAACATAAGGCACAACATTTGACTTCCTTCCCTCTCCCCACAAAATGCAATAATTTTGGAGAAGTTGTAGGACTTGAAATTTGGATTACATTTAGTCTCACAGTGTAAAAATGATACAGTGGTTTATCTTTTTAAATTGATTTTTGGAAGTTTTCATTTTCTCTGATTATTGAAAATAAAAGCTGTGTGACACAACTAAACAAAAGAGCTCAGTCTTGAACATTTTATGAGGGAAAGTACTTTTGTGATTTCCCTGTCTACCACTGTGAAAACATTTTGTTCTTTTCTGGATTAATTGCCTGTGTTGACCTTTGTCATTCAGATAAAATACATTTTTAAAAAGCAGATGCCTGCAGCAGAAACACATATTGTTATTCAATTTCACAGCCAAAAGTCCAAAATTATTCTTGATTTAATTTAATTGTCTTCAGCAAAAAGATAATTGGATTCCCAAATGTCAGACTGGGTATAAAGATGAAGTACAAAAAGTTTTGTTGATCTGTGTTTCTTTGATGACGATGCAATCCTGATTTATTTTACGTGGTGCCAGCCAGTTCCATGAGCTCCCTGTTCCCACTGCATTAAAGGGTTGCCATGGACCTGGGGCTGTGTCTTGTAATACTTAAGAGGGGCCAATAATTAGCACCTCTTTTCTCCTAGGTTTGTCCCAGAGCCGTTACAGGCATGAGAAGCACCTTCTTTGCTCACCCACGGCTTTAGGAGTGAACTCTGCTGTTTGAACACGTGGAAAAGAAAATAGATACATGAGAAAATGAACTCGTGATGGGGTGAGCAGAACCTCATCGTGGTCCATTTGTTTGGAGGGAGGAGTGCAGAAATATTGGCCCCAGTGTTACATTCACCACAGCTGAAACGTTGGGTGACTGCTGCAGCGTGTCCCACTGCTGCCCAGCAGGTTTAAAAGCACAATCCCATTTCTAAAGCAATTAATCCTATTCAACATACACAAATCTTACAAGATAACAAACATAAACCACCTGCTGCAGACACAGGCGAACTCCTCCCGTTATAGCTGTTGTCCATATGATGGTACAGACTCCCCAAGGGCTTAGGCTGAACATTTTTTGTGTTTTCCTCTGAAGGAGGAGGGTGTTGCCAATGGTTGCACAGCTGTTTTGTTACTGAAAAGGGTGCAGAAGGGATGAAATCTTTGAAACAAATTTCTTTTGATCTCACGTAAAGGTCTAAAATGTGTCCTGTTTGGGAGCAGTTTCCCAAGGCTGTAGCATGTGCACAGTAAAGGAGACATCAGCCTGGAGACTTAGTTTCTTTGATTCTTGTCACACTGCCTCTTCTTCTGGTAGGCCCTTCTTCTCTTCCACAGCCTCCTTGCTCTTTTTTCTTCACCATCTCCTTGTATCATAGACCTTTGAGGCTCCTGCTTGTATCTCTGCACGCTCCTTATTCTGCCTATGCCCTCCCACTCCTTCCCAGGTGAGCTCCATGCCCTTTGCCCCATTTCTTCCCTCACACAGCTTTGCACTCACTCTCCTTTCCCCTTTCCTGTCTTTCTGGGATAACACCCCTGCTCTTCAGGGGGACACTTACTCTAGTGGCATGATGTTTTCAGGTTGGTTTGTTTTTCTAAGCATTAAACTAAGCAAGCTTTCAGTATTCTTACAGTGGGCTTCAGAACTATGTTCTTCCTTTTGCAAAGGAGCTTTGAATGTGAACACTGGCTATATGTAAATTTAACTATGGACAGAGGAAAGTCATCTCTAGGATAGATCCTAATATTTCTCATCCCATCTGCGTTCATTTTCTGTTAACTGTTTCTAGGAGAGAAACAGCAAAGTTGTTGCCAATCATAGAATCACAGAATGGTTTGGGTTGGCAGGGGCCTTAAAGCTCCTCTTGTTCCACAACCTGCACTGGGCAGGGACACCTTCCACTAGCCCAGGTTGCTCAGAGCCCCATCCAACCTGGGGCACTGCCAGGAATGAGGCAGCCACAGCTTCTCTGGGCAACCTGTGCCAGGGCTCAGCACCCTGACAGGGAACAATTTCTTTCTAATACCCAATCTAAACCTGCACTCTTCCAGTTTGAAGTCATTCCCCCTCCTCCTACCACTGCACTCCCTCAGAGAATCTCTTCCTCCTTTCCTGCAGGATCCCTTTAAGTACAGAAATTTCATGTGCAACTTCTTGTAAAGCCACAACAGTGTTTCTTAATCTTTGGCTTACAACCCCTGGATATCATTCCCTCTTCTTGAGTTGGGTCTAAGGGCTGGCATGGACCAAACTGCTCCCTTCCTGTATGTGACCTTTCATCAAACTCATCACAGCTCATCCCTGCTCATCCCTGCTTCTTCTAAACACTTTACTGTGACCAAAATTAATCATGCTAGGAAACTGGAACTTCCCCTGAGCAGTTTGGGATAGCTCTGTTAAGCCAGGGGTATAAGCAAGGCAAAGTCTGCAGGGACAGGTCTTTGCTTTGTTAAGCCATGTGACATGCCTAGGAGGTATCTCAAGTGTTTATAAGTTCCAGTCTCACTGCAGACTTGAAAAAGCTCTTTATTTGCAAGAGTGTGCCTGCTTTTCCCAACTGTATCATTCAGCTGAAAGAATATTATTGTTGTAGGACATAAAAAAAAAAAAAAGGATGAGAGACTCCAAATATTTCAGAAGGCAAAGAGCATAGAAAAAAACTTTATTGTCTAATTCTTACTACCTTTTTGTAAGGTGTTTCAATACAGACTCAACATGATTGGTGAATAGGAACGACACCTCTCTAATCCCATTGGTTAAACTAGAGAAACAGCTAAAATGTTTTGAGAACTTCAAAAGCAAAACGCCACCTGGAGAAAGATTGTTTTGAGAAAGGATAGTTGGTTGCTAAGACTGTTTTGAGAAGAAGCTTTCTTGATAAATTTTCCTTGGGAGAAAGGTAGCAGCTGCTAACAGGCTAAAATCTCTCAGACCCAGAAATATCAGGCCCACAGAGTATATACTTCAATGCTTCTCAAGCACTTGGACAAGCCCCTTTTAGGTTTGTTGTAGCAGAACACCTCTGCTATAAAGTCACACACCTCCATGGAACTCAGTACCAACAGGAATATAGCCCAAATAAGTTTGTATCTCATTATATATGAAACCTCTGCAAAAAGCAATAGTATGAATTGTGATTCCTTAAAATAGAAGTACAATTTCAAATGTGGTCAAGCAGTAGAAAATCCTTGTACAATAAGTTGTTTCATTTCATCGATTGTGTTCTTTTTGCTTCCCAAAGCAATGGACTGTTGTGCTTTATTGTGTAAAGATGTCAGTACATTCACAGGCAATTTTGTTAATGCATCATGAAAAGCTGAATTTTACCATTTTACACAAATGCTTGTAGGTATTTTATCAAAAAAATAAATGAAGATATAATGCACTTGAGTCAACAGCTACATTTATAGAAAAAGCTGTGGACAGGGGCCATGTTTTCATTATCATGTTTCCATTATCCAATGTCAGAAGTTGGAGTATATTCCCCTTGGAAGAACTATAACTCCGTGTCCCCAGTGTGATACTGCCAGTTGAAATCAATTCTAAAATATCAGCTGAAACCACAGTGTCACTTGTAAAAACCTCTCTGGAGCAATGATTCTCCCACTAAATGTGATAAAAAGCAAAAATTAACTCAGCATATGTGCATCCTCAAGTAGCATCTTTTGAAAGCCTTATTTAAAATTGAAACATGTTATGTAAATTCTCTGATATGAATTCCATGGTGGCATGCGAAGAACTCCTTAATTTCTTTGGAAACTAAATCCTTTCAGAGGCAAAACTGAGAGACTACTAAGAAAAGTCTGAAAACAAAACTGTAAATCAAATTATGCGTTGCCATGCACACATCCCAATCATTTCCACATTGGTTTTTTACTGATCTCTTTTTTCTCCACTAGAATTGACCTCAGTGCAGAACTACGGGGAAAGACTGTCAGGTATTCAAATGATGAAAATAATTGTTGTGAGGCAGAAGTTCACTGAGTTGTACAAATTAGCAACTTGCTGATGCTGTTTTGTTTTGGCAGGACAGCTTAAAGTATTGGCTTGAATGAAGCCAAGAAGCTTCCAAGTATAATCTGTCAAGAGAAGAGAGATTTTTAGAAAATATATTTACTACAGTTACTATTAATTATTCTATTGATAGCATTTGTCTGCTGCTTGATATTACCCATGCAAACAGAACAGACATTCCTGGCAGGGGCTGCTCATTTCTCTAATATAATAAACCACATTCTGACTGCTATAAACAAGCAGTTATTTAAAATATATATTTTATTTGGTTTCTATTAGGTGTACTTGTCATTCATCACGTGCAAGATGCCTCCTTTCATTTTCATGGAACATGGGGATTTTCATCCATGAGCTGCTATATAATAATGCAGCATCCAGCTCACAACAGCACACTTTACATTTCAGTGGCCACTGCAATTCGTTCCCATGTATGTATATTAGTCTGCTTTATACATAGATACGTTACATGGTTATACAACCTTTGGATTAAAGGTATAAGTAAGTAATGAACAGTCCCAGCTAGGACTGCCCAGAAGAGTTCCTCACAGCTATTTTCATGACATTTCTTAACTCTCCCTTTAATTTATTTCAGGATTTTCAGGCTATATCCATAAATATCACTTCAATGTGCAGTAAAATATTTAACCATGTAACTAAGGAACTAATGCAGCTTTGTGTAAATGACATGGTCCAGAACCACCACCCTTGAGGATCACAGCTACAGACGCCCCAAGGGAGCATATTCTTCCATATTTAATGGTTATATGTATTTTTATTCTACCAGCCACATTATTAGGCTCTTACTTCTGCAGCAACATGACCATTAGACTTCTCCATCAGAGGCAGGAAGGTGGGAGCCTAAGAATCTCTGAGTACTGCAGGTTTTCATGGCTGAATGATTCAGATTTGGGGCCATCTACTTCTTCAGGTCCCACCAGAGCATCTGAGATTTGAGGGCTTGGAGTTGACAGATATTCTGTGAAAAGATCTGAAGGTGAGACATGACATCTCCCTTCTGTCACTGGCATAATCTTAATTTAACCCTGGAAAAGCCAGTGAGCCAGAGAGGGGAAGCACCTAAGGGACACCACATTCTAGGAACACAGCTAGAGACTCACTGTAACCATGTTCAACCTACCTAGAAACTGATTTACAGCCTCCCCATAAATTATGGCACAGAGAAGCAAGGAAACAATCCCAAACTGGGTTGCTTTTCCCAGAGCCTTAGGATAAGCTCCAGGAGAAGACACGTAACGAACAACTTCACTATGCAACTTACACTGGACAAGGGGCACCAGTTACATGTATTCTGGGGATAAAAACTATTTTTATCCTGCTGCTCTTGCTTGAAATGGGGGAGGAGGGGGGGAGAGAAAGAGCTGGTTCAGGGTAACAGATGCCCTTAGTTTGCAGTTTCTGCTCTTTCATGTTTGATGGATGTCCTGCCAGCTCATGTAGGGAAGAGTTCACCCACGCTATCCGAATATGGCTTATCAGCTTTGTGTCTCTGTGGAAGCCTTGCTCTAAGTGCATGACATCTCTGGACGCCTGCAAAGTCATCCTATCTCTAAGCTAAGATTAGAATTTCAAACAAAACTTATTACAAAGCAGGATTTTCTGAAAGAGCTGGACACAGCTATAATGTGGAAATTCCAGATTCATGTCTAAGTGCATTATTTAATCCTGCTTTTTAGATAGGCATAATTGTAAAGTGATATTTACCACAATATCAGTAATGCTTGTGGGTGGAGGGGAATGAAACAGCAAGAAGGAGACACATGAAGGGCCGTAAGAAAACTGGACCTAAAACTGCCATCAATTCTGATCATATTTTTTCCTGAAAAGGCTGTGTTCACAACACTCAGACACTCTGTTCCTTACCAAATGGGTTAGGAGATGTTTTAGGAGATTTTCTCAGCTATTACTTAAATCTCAGACCCAAGTGTTCATGTGGCAACCAAGCAAGTATTTAAAAGGTCAGAGGGGAAGGGTTTTAGTAGCTGTCACTCTCTGGAGTATATTCATACACAGGAACTTGGGGAAATGGATGTTGAGCTCAGAATCATGTCTGGAGCTCCTGATCCTCACACCCCTGCGGTCATGGCCCAGCAGACTTCCTCAAAACTCATTGCCAGTAGAAGTGAGGAGGAAGGCCTCTCTAGCAGTTTTGAACAGGCAGAGAGGAAAAAATGGGACTTTATGAACATTTTTCCTGCAATGTATGATGGTGGGTGAAAGGATCATAACTTTTGTTCAGGCACACTGGGCTATGCCAGGACTATTTGTGTGTGTTTGATGGATCCCTTCCTATCTCAGTTACAGGAATTCCAGCCTCTGCATGGTGCCCAGTTAAGGGAGAGGAAACCTCCAGTAGGTTAGTGGGGATCACATGTGCCTAAGAATTCACAGGGGACTCCTGACAGTGCCAGTGCTGGCAGCAGTTTCTCTTCCATGTGAGTAGCTCCAAGAATGTTGCTCCTTGCTCCCGCCTGCCCTCAAAGATGGGTTTAATCCATTTTTCCAACCTAGCTGCTACTCCACACACTAACTGTGTGTCCCACAGTTGCCCTCACTACCAGCAGAGATGGGGTAGAGAGCACAGCAGCAGCTTGGGGGGCTGAGTGAGAAAGGGGTGAGGCTGAAAACAGACACACATGAGTTATGCTCTGAGGAGGCAAGTAAATAAAGCAATATTTCTTGGTGTTTCTGTGCCCCTGATTATAAAGCTGTGGATTTTAAGAACTTCAGAGGAAACTGTGCAGTTGGGCATGTGGCATGAGCTAATATGTGTCAGAAGCAAAGTCATACAATTCAAGGATCTCATGAAGAAGTGAGGAGTGGGAAGTGTTCCATGCAGTTCCCAGACAGTTATTTTCTGGGTTGCACCTAGCAGCCATACTGGGGAACACCAGTCTTGTTTCTAGCCCTAAATGGGAGAAGGGAAGAGGAAGAGAATAAGGAAAAGGGAAAAAGAGAAAAGGAACAGGTTTTTTTTTCCCATGTGTATTAAACCAGTTATTTCCAACAGTTACATCCAAGTGAGATGCACTTTTGGAGGCTGCATGAAACAAATGAGTCAGCCTCTCTAAAGCTGTCTCTGCCACTCCATTTGCAGCAGGATAATTTCCCAAGTTCTCCAAACCCAGCCCATGAAGTGCCACACACCAACAATGCTGACCCTGCAGACACCCACCCAAGTGACTTAATGTGTTTGTGCTCAGAGTCTGGTTAGAATCTAAAGGGATTTGGCTTAGACACTGATTTTTCAGCTTGCCATCTGCCTAAAGTTAATTTCACGCATAAATATTTAGCTAATTGCCTAATATGACTGGGGCTTTGTGTCTGTCTCTCCTCTGGCTACTGGGTATGTGGTATTAGCAAAGGCCAATGCCAGAGAAGTTTCCAGGAACCACTCATCTATTTAAAGCTGAGCACGTGCATGTGTTCAGCAGGGTGGATATCTTCAAGCTGAGGATTACACTGTGTGTCAAATGTGCCTTCTCAGTTTTTCCAAGCCTGAATATGTTTAAAACCTTCCTGATTGCAGCAGGCCTGTCAAGCTGTTCCCTAATTTACAGAGAGGAGTGAGGTATTTTGTTCTGTAGAAGTTTTATAGCCTACAGACGATTCACTTGAGTGATACACAGAAAAGTTTGGAACCTCCCTACCATACACACACACACACACACACACTCTCTCTCACACTCCTTGGATACAAAGGAGTTAATCTGACACAATCTCTGCACTTTGCTTCATTAAAATCTAAATTTAGATATTTTCATAAAGTTGACGTACTATTTATTCTTCCCATTACAAACTCTAAGACTTCAGGACAAAAAAAAAAAAAAAAAAAAAAAAAAGGTGCAATTTCCAAGAATGCAAGTTTCCATTAAACACAAGGGCCAAAATTGTTAACCTCAACCAGTGGGAAAGAGAAAGAACTTCATGGATTTCACTGAGGAGGTGGGGGAGAGCTTGTCATTGTATATAATTCCTCCTACACCCATCCCAGATACGAATCCCCATCTGCCAGTGTGCATTGCCCAGACGAACATTACAACGGGCCTGATGCTGCTCAGCAAGAGCTGTGACTCGTGAAAAGAAATGTCTTTCCTAGCCGAGACAGGTAATTAAGCTTGTCCAAAGCTCCAAAGGTCATGAGATTCTGGCTTTGGTCCCTCAAACACTTACGCACAAGCCTCGCTGCCTCTGTCTCAGCCAGATTTCAGGGAAGATAAAGTTAAGAAAGCACAATTCTTGGCTTGCCAGGGGAAACAGGCAGGCGCGCAGCTTTGTGTAACTAGCGAAATGGCACAGACCAGCAGTGTTAGCACCTTGCTCCGCTGTTAAATGGGCTGGAACCTGCGTAAAATCCCCTCAACCCATCGCCCGCAGGCACCGCGAAGTGCAGGGAGTGTGTGCGCCCGTGCTCCGCATCCCGACCGCCGCTCCCCGCCCAGACCCCGCATCCCTAGCCCCAGGCCCGCATCCCGAGCCTGAGCCCCGCCCCGACCCTGCATCCCGACCCCGAGCCCTGGCCCCGCATCCCGAGCCCGAGCCCCGTCCCCAGTCCGAGCCCCGCCCCGGCCCCTCCGCGCATCTCCCCGCTCCGCCCGCCCCGCTCCGCCCGCCCCGCTCCGCGGAGCGGCTGCTGGGGCTCAGTTGTTACCTGCTCCTCAGGCCGGAAGGAAAATTCCCGGGCTCGGCTCAGCTTTACAGGTGTATTCACAAAGGCGCATCCAGCTTCCTCAGTGGTTATACAATATGTCAGTATTTAAAATTGGCCTCTGATAGGTCCCTGTCCTCTCCAAAGGAAACTCTAAGGTCCTTATAGGGAACTGTTTCCTCTTGAACTAAAAAGAAAGCTGTGTTAACCCATGACAATGCCTGATAATCAGTTTTGATTATGCAAATTATTTAACAAAATTGGGAGGAAAAAAAATTACAAATAAATACAAACAATAAATTCATGAAGATCCTAAAACTAAAAAAAAAAGGAAGTTGCTCACTTACCCAGAGTTTGTCACAGGAGGAAAACAAGAATAATACAATGATATTAGTTCATTTGATGGATTCAATTGGTGCATCCTTTAGGGAATACTAGAATATAATTCTGCTGTCTTTTCTAGGTCATTACATTTGTAAGAAATATGAATTTTACAATCTACAGGCAAGNCGCCCGTGCTCCGCATCCCGACCGCCGCTCCCCGCCCAGACCCCGCATCCCTAGCCCCAGGCCCGCATCCCGAGCCTGAGCCCCGCCCCGACCCTGCATCCCGACCCCGAGCCCTGGCCCCGCATCCCGAGCCCGAGCCCCGTCCCCAGTCCGAGCCCCGCCCCGGCCCCTCCGCGCATCTCCCCGCTCCGCCCGCCCCGCTCCGCCCGGCCCGGCCGCATCCCGCCCCGTTCTGCGGCGAGTGGCGGCGGGGCCGGGGGCAGGGGGGTCCCTGCGAGGCGCCGGGGGGTCAGGCAGCCCTGCCCTCCCCCGGTGGGACGGGCCAGCCGCCGGAGAGCCAGGCTTTCCGTGCGTTTGTTCTGTCACCCGTTTGGGGACAAAGTTTGGGAATAAAGGGAGGGTTTCCCCGCCTGATCCCGGAAGGGAAGGAGAGCTGCGAGGGAAAATGCGACCGCCTGCTCCGAGGAGTCCCGTTCCCTGCCTGCCGCACCTCCAGCTCAGCTCCTTCTTGTGATGCTCTCGGGGGACGGGGCAGGGGCTCCCGGCGGGCTGCTGGATGCGCTGGATTCGCTGCTGGGCTGCAGCCGTAAGGAGGGAGTCTCCACGCTGTCTCCGCAGACTAACTTCGGCTCAAACCACAGACGTCTGATTGTCCAGGTCCTGAGTGATGCGAATAACTTAGTGCTTGGTGTTCCGGTCTCCATCTGAGCACTGCTGTCTCCCGGAGAAACAGCCTGAGCAACCGAGCTGGTGCCTGTCACGGTACTTTACACCGACTTTGTGAGACTGCTGTGCAGCCTTCCTTCCTGCACGGAGTCTCCAAATAGCATCTTTAATTTCTGCTACGAGCTGATACCGACTGCTCATATAAAAATGATGGTCTGAGAGAGAGGGCATTGCAGAACCAGCATTAAATGTAGTGGGGTTTGGCAGGGGCTACCTAATCGAGGCTTCTTGTACAGGTGACAACTCTGACCAAGTTCTCTCTATTTTGCAGGGTAAAGCGAGCCCTGCAGAGACTTGCTAGAGGGACCACCTCCCATTTCACATCTGGCTGAGTGGACTATGGTGGCAGGAAGATGTTGGCTCGCAAGAGTATCATCCCTGAAGAGTATGTGCTGGCACGGATCGCTGCCGAGAACCTACGCAAGCCGCGCATCCGCGACCGCCCGCGCAAAGCCCGCTTCATCGCCAAGAACGGCGCCTGCAACCTGGCCCACAAGAACATCCGCGAGCAGGGGCGATTCCTGCAAGACATCTTCACCACCCTGGTGGACCTGAAGTGGCGTCACACGCTGGTCATCTTTACTATGTCCTTCCTGTGCAGCTGGCTTCTCTTTGCCATGATGTGGTGGCTGGTGGCCTTTGCCCACGGCGACATGGACCCGAGCACAGAAAACCCTTCAAACAGCACGAAGTGGACGCCGTGCGTGACGTGTGTCAGGTAAAGTAGAGTTTGGTGGGACGAAGGAAGGGGGGGACAAAGCTGCCTGCTGTTCCTGGCATTGTCTGAAGTGCAGCTTTTGGTTTACATGAAGCGTTGGGTTTGGTTGAGACAGTTGAAAAGTGCAGTGTTTTCCTCTAGATTGCGTAAACTCAACAAGCCTTCTGGGCTTGGAGAATACTGTACTGTAGATGTCTTTGATTCCTTACAGGATCTGAAAGAGAGGGAGACCTGCTGCTTTTCATGTGTCTCCACACTCTGTGGGTAACTCGATTGCCTGTCGAGATAAGAGCCTGCTGCAAGAGTGGGTATGTGTTATATGTATTGTAACGTTGTCTACGGCAGCGGGAGCATCCCCAGCGCCACGTCGGCCAGAGGTGCTCCCTCCAGAGCAGTGCCCGAGAGGCAGGGAACCAGCCCTGGGTGTCAGGCAGGGCACCAGTCAGAGGTGCCAGGAAATGTGTCACTAAGGACAAAACTAAGCGTGTTTCAAGATGATTCTCATGAGAGTGTTAAATATGCGGGCTTCAAAACACCTTGGTGAAGCCACAGGCCAGAAGTTGGACAGAGGAACACTTTCCACACTGTGCATTTGTGTCAGACAGTGAAAGCTTAAGGAATGACTGGATTAAATGTCACCTGTTGAAGTATTTTACTCTCTGTCCCCAAAGCCACAACAATTGTCAGGGCACTGATACGCTGACACAAATATACATGGAAGAGAAGACTGTGAATTGCAGGTTGAGTAAGCCATAAGATCACTTCAGAATCTCATCAGTTAAATCTGCTCTTTTAGCACTAGGTTTTTAGGTAAAAAAGTCCTGGTTCTGTACCACCAGGCTGCCCCAGGTCATCTGCCTTTACACCTTGCAGTGCTGTGAGAGTCTGGGGGCTGCAGGGTGCTCTGAGACATCAGCGAATCCACTTCCTTTTCTCCTTTCTCCCACAAAGTTCTGAGGCACTTCACCAAGTCTGAAGGGACTTTGTATCTGGCTCATGAGGTAGCAAAGATTTAATTCTCCCTTTGTTTTGACACTTTTTTTTTTTTGCTAAATGGGGATATTTCCAAGGTAAAAGAAGAGGGGATTTTTCCAAGCTACCTCTCACTAGGTTGGGGGTTTGGAACAGGCGTTGCTGTATTATTTCTTTTCCAATGTCTGGCCACAAGCAGTTTCTTCTGAAATAAGATGTCATGACCCAGCTTGCACCCGCAGGAGCGTTACCCCCGGCATTTCTGGGATTTGTGGGATCTGTCCAACTGGAATTAGTGAACAGCTACAACCCTACAGCTGTCCAGGGTCAGCTGAGGGGACATCCCTGCACTTGGCTGGTGGCTCCCTCGGCGTGGCTGGTGGCTCCCTTGGCATGGCTGCTGTGTCACCCCACAGATCCTGAGCTGGGGGCCAAGGGCTTCATGCCACTGAGGCCAGGCACATCCACAGCCAGGACTGTGCCCCAGTTTCCTCCCCATAGCTGCCTGTGGCTCTTCCAGGATGTCTGCTAGGAAGCACAATGAATGAAGCAATACAATTTCAGGTTTAGCCCATGCCAAAGAACACACACCCCTCCCTCGTGGGGTGTCCTGGCAACAGCTGCTCCAGTGCCCATGTTCAAACCATGAGAAATCTTTTTCTTTCCTAGGGAAATCTGGCTACCACTTTGGTCAAAGTCAGAAGTAATGATGAGATTGCTGACATCTTAAGAATGGCGAGGTTTTGGGTGTAAAATGCCTTTTGTAATGCAATGCCAAAATCATGGCAAATAATTTTTAACCTACTTCCCTGAGGTTTAGGCCCACAGATATTTCAGGAGAGCTTTCTTGAGTAGGTGTCATTACATATTTACAGGAAAACCCGGCTTTGGAAATTTTAACCAGTGCCTAGAGCTTGCACAGCCCTTTCATTTTACAAAGTACTGAAGAAATTTCTAAGCCTCATATCTCTTTGCCAGAGAAAGCAAACATTATCCAAAAAGGAAAGCTGCTACACAGCTCTGAGGGGAAGGACCTGGGAACAGTGTGATTTGCACTTTCCCATTTTACATGGTTAAAATGCTTTCCAAACTTGCTCTTTCACTTACTTCCACTGTTAAAGAGGTGGATTGCTTTTTCTATTTTTTTTTTTTTAAGAAAGAATATTGCTAAGGGAAGTCAGACTACTTACTTGACAGAGTTTTAAGCTGAATTAAGCTGACTGAAATTGAATCCAGAAGCCTCATTCTGCATGTAACTGAATATTCATTATTATAAGAAATAATTCCATGGATTCTATTAATTAACTCCTTTGTCCCCGATTTCTTCAGAGTGGATTAAAAAATAAACCTCCTCAATACAAAGGAATTTGTTAATGATTAAGAAAAATAGAAAAAGCAAAAAAGAGCTATTTCAAAGATACCTGTGCAGAGACTGATTGGTTTTCTGAAAGATGGACTTTTTTATTGCACAGAAAATTATCCTTGATATTGCCTATGCTATTGAAATGTGTCCTTGATACCCCAGTGAAAATATGGCGAGAGAAGAAAAAAATATTGAAAAGCAGATTAATTGAAAAGCAAAGCAAACCCAACAAATTCTTTACACACATCTTCATGGGTAGGATATATTTTCCACTGGTATAGCCCTGTTAAGCATTGGGATGCTTCAGATTTATTGGATTGCACTGGAAGGATGTATCTGAAGGGAATAAAGGAATAAATAAATATAGAAAGACGTTAAGGACCCTGATATATACAGGGGATATGACTCTGTGGCTACTATAAATAATGTATTTTGGGAAGTTTGTGGACAGCATTTTCTGATGTCCAGCACCATAGCATTTTAGGATATTTAACTTAACCCTCACTTCTACATCTCACTTCTATGTTGAACTTATCCAGCTGGTCCTGCCCTGGCAGTGAGCTGAACCCAAGCCCTGGGTCACAGCCCTGTCCTGCTGCCAGGGTGTGCAGGGGGTACCGTGGGGGCCACTGGCTTCTCTCTGCAATCTCGTCCTGCTCAGTCACAAGACGAGCAAGGGTTTGGGAGGTGTCACAAATCTGGGAAAGCCTCTTTTCCCCCACCAGGAAGTTCTGTTTCACAATTCAGGTAGCATGAGTGAAGTGCTGCAGTTTTCCCTGTTTCCTTTCCCTGCACAGGCTAGTGGAAGGATCTCAGTGTGCCAGCTGATTGCCCATGCTTGCCAAAACCACCTCTCTCACCAAGGGCTCCATGGGGTGGAGAAGGTGGAAAGCCCAGCTGTTCCAGAGCTGTTCACTAAGGCAGTGGGCAGCCTGTGCTCCTGGACAGAGATTCCCTGAGCTGCTCAGGGTCACCCAGATGGTCTTTGAGGAGCTCAGACTCTGAGGTCTTCCCTGCCACCATTAGACACTACACCAACCACATAAATCTGAGCCACCAAGCATGCAATGCTTGGCTGATGTTAACAGAAGGCTTATGTGTACTAGAGCCATACAAACAGGTCTGTAAGTTTGTTGGTGGAAGTACATGTTAACAGCTTCTCAGTCTGTGCTCCATGTCCTGAGAGCTAACTGGGTGCAATCTTCCCCTACAGGTCTTTCACCTCTGCTTTCCTCTTCTCCATCGAAGTCCAGGTGACCATTGGTTTTGGGGGCAGGATGATGACCGAGGAGTGTCCCCTGGCCATCACGGTCCTGATCCTGCAGAACATCGTGGGGCTGATCATCAACGCCGTCATGCTGGGCTGCATATTCATGAAGACGGCGCAGGCTCACCGGCGGGCCGAGACGCTGATCTTCAGCCGGCAGGCGGTCATCGCCGTCCGCAACGGCAAGCTCTGCTTCATGTTCCGGGTGGGGGACCTGAGGAAGAGCATGATCATCAGCGCCTCAGTGCGAATCCAGGTCGTGAGGAAGACCACGACTCCTGAAGGAGAAGTCATACCCATTCACCAAGTGGATATCCCCGTGGATAACCCCATTGAAAGCAACAACATTTTCCTGGTGGCTCCCTTGATCATTTGTCATGTCATAGACAAGAGGAGTCCTCTTTATGATATCTCTGCTTCTGATCTGGCGCTCCAGGACCTGGAGCTCATCGTGATACTGGAAGGGGTTGTAGAAACCACTGGCATCACGACACAGGCGAGAACATCCTACGTGGCAGAGGAGATCCTGTGGGGTCACCGCTTCGTGCCCATCGTCACTGAGGAGGAAGGCGTGTACGCTGTTGACTACTCCAAGTTTGGCAACACTGTCAAAGTGGCTGCGCCACGCTGCAGTGCCCGGGAGCTTGATGAGAAGCCCTCCATCCTCATCCAGACACTGCAGAAAAGCGAGCTGTCCCACCAAAACTCCCTGAGGAAGCGCAACTCCATGAGGAGAAACAACTCCATTCGGAGGAGCAACTCCATGCGGAGAACCAACTCTTCGCTCATCGTGCCCAAAGTGCAGTTTATCACGCCCGAGGGGAGCCAGAGTGCCTCGGAAACGTGATGCACAGCTTTGTGCCAGGGCACTGGGCTTCAGAAGGAGGAGGCACCTGTGGTGTTTTGCTTCAATTTCCTTTTACTTAAGAAAACAAGAACACAATGCAGAAGAGAACCGTGCAAGAAATATTTATTCCATTACTTACTGAAAGCACCACCTAATGGCATTAGAAAACACCTTAGCACTTAGTGTATGAATTAATAAAAAAATGTCACGTACACTAAAGAAAACACACTTCACTCATGTAATATAATGTGTATTTATACTTGTTGTAATGGCATGCTGATTTTTTTAATTGTATTTTTCCTTTCAAGGGTCTCTTTCGTATCTTCTGCTGGCTGTCACAAAATGTGGGGCTTTCCTAAGCAATTGAGTGCTTCACGAAGCTACTGTATTCAACAGCTCCCATGGATTTTGTGCATGACATTTGGATATTGATCTTTTTGTGTGAATTCCTTGTTCTCTGAGAGGGAGTAACTAAATTTCTTAAGGATTTCACTGGAGAAGAGCCACCATTTCACCTTTGGCTTCCTAGGCTTTTTCTTTTTTGTTGATTTGTGGCAAGGGCATTTTGAGAGCAAATTCAGGTCAAGTGGAGTGACCTGTCCATCCCACAGGAAAGCTGGTGTCACTCCAGGCAGGAAAACCAGTGGAATGATGGAGTGCTGCTCTTCTTCTCAGGGTGAGATACTTGTCGCAGGACAATACACATCTTAGATTAGCTGTAGCCCAAGCTGAGGAATCCCAGCTCCTCCTGGCTGCCACCTGGGCATCTGTTTCACTGAAATTATTCATGCTGGAAAAAGCAGATGCCTCTTTAACATTCTCCTCATGATGGAAGACCAAATCTTGTTTTACTTTCTCTGATAGATTCACACATGGAAGGAAATGTGTACTTGCTTCACTTACTTTTCATAGGATTAAGTCTGCTTCCTCCAGAAGAAGGTTATTTTTTGCCAGTGAGAACTCTTGAATGGGAATAAGAGGGAAGCCTGCCAATAGTATTGGAGATAGTATTTTCAAAATTATCTGAATGCTTTTCAGGGGGACTTGGTTGCTGCTGCTGAATTCCTGTTTTTTAGCAGTGCCTCACACCTGTGTTTTTATATAATCTGGCATTGAGAATTGGTGGCAAGAAGCTTTGCTCTTCAAATTAAAATGGGCATTTGTTACCTGGAGCCTCCCCGGAAATGTCATCACAAGTTTTTCTACAGGAATGCATAAAAGTAAGACAACTAATTCTGTCACATTTGGTAGCTTAAATGGATACATGTTTTTTTCCTGTGTGAATAAGCATAACTATGGTCGAGTTCCTGTTCAAATCTCTTGCAGAAAGTGTCTTACATCTGTGGCTCAAGAGGAGTACTGTCCTTGTTCTGACCCTCCAAGCCACTCAAACATTTAAATGGTTGCTTTTTCCTGTAAGGTGAAACAGTCAAAAGCAATGCTGGATTCTCATTCTCTTTGGAAGAAGCTCATCAGCAGTTGTTGGATGGATGGTTTCAGGCTTCACAGGATGTTGGATGGTGGCATGGAGGGGCATTGCTGTGAGGTGTCGACTCTCTGTATTTGGAACAGGTGCTCTCCAGAACAAAACTCTGACAAAATACTTCATCTGAAGCAGCAGAGGAAACTGAAGTTTCTGCTGGAAGCATTCATTCCCTGGCCTGCCCATTAATGTTCTGGAAGGGTCGATGGTGAACATCTGGAGAAATTAATCTGTCTGTTGTGTGTCCAAACCATGATCAACTGCAGCTTCCAGGAAGAGTCAGAGTGAAGCACATACAATTTGTCTCTGTCCTCCATTTCCAGGACTGTGAATTTCTCTGAGGCTGTCGGATACATAGTTTAAGTCAGATGCTGTGCAAAAGCAGGTTTTATACAAAATAATAATAAAAGAAAAGTTACAATAATGTCTTGGTTTGAAAGACAGGTGTCTGCCAAGGAAGGCGGGAACCTCCCTTGGAATGGAAAAAAAATGACCCCCTTCCCTCTGAATTATTACAGCCTGGAAATTAAGGGGCTTTCAGGCAAAGATATGGGAAAAGGAATAACAGTTGTTCACTAGTACGTACAGCAAGGCAAACAAACAACAGCAGCGGCAGCAACACAAACACAACCAGGAACCCAGTGACAGCCTTCTCCCTGCCGCCGGCGGTTCCCATCGGTGCAGTTCCGGCCACAGCCGCCAGGGGCGCTGCTGGCTCCCGGCTGGGCAGGGCGGCTGCAGTGATTCCCCCACGCCTGCAGGGGGCGCTGTAGCGAGAGCTTGGCCGCATCTCCCTCACGCAGTAATGGCGGGCGGGCTGGGTGGTGAAAATGGGCCCTAGCAGGAACTGCAGGGATGAGCAGACCCCAGAGTAGCAAAGGTAAGGTATCAGAAACTCTGCAGCTGTAGCAGGAGCCACAGGGTGTTCCGGCAGGCAGGAGCTGTGGGTTAGAGTGTAGCAAAAAAAGCCACAGGCAACAGAGAAAGCAGCGGGGCTGAGCAGCGGCAGCCAGGCTCCTCTGCAGCAGCTGCTGCACGCAACCGGGGAGATGTGTCCTCTGGGAAGGGGGAGGAGGTCAGGTCTTAGGTTTTCCCCTGAGGCACCTGAATAGATGGTAAGGGTCCCTTCCAGTCAGGTTAGATGTTGATAAGGTCCCAGTCCAACAGCTGCTCTTATGAGCAAAGGCTCACCCACAGTAGGAGATGCAATGGAAGGACAAAAGCTCCATCATGGCAGCAAATCCTCTGGCCAGCGACTGCAGAGCAGCTGTGCCTCCTCTGATGCTGAGAGCGAGAGGAGCTGACCCCAGCCCCTCAACACCAGGCCAAAATCTCACGGTATCTTTGCTCTTCCAAAGAAAAAACCTCCCAGGTAAGAGAGTAGCCAGCTTGCATGCTTCCTCTACCTTTTTTGCCTCTCTTAAGTACTGGTTGTTATTGTCTCTTAGCCACAGATGGGACAAAATTCCATGAGAGAAAGAAACAAAAGGAAAAACCCTAACCCCCAACAAATAATGATTTCTTCCATCTCTGATTTTTCCCTATTCCTTTCCCTTTTGTCTCTTTATATTCTTCATTCATTTTTCTGTACTCTTGGTCCTTCCTGTATTCCAGCTTTTTCCATGGTCCTTTTGAATAATAGTTTTACTTTACCTATATTACCTCATTATTCTCTCTGTATTTCAAATGAGGTTCTTTTTTTGCCCAGAACCATTTTCTCATTTTCTCCATCCAAATTTAATTTCATCTTCATGGCTCTCTCTGCTTCACACCTAATACTCTGTTTCCTGAAACTATACTGCAGGGATATTGGTATTTTGAGGTAACACACCTCAGTCATATGCCAGGATGGTGAACCATAAACAAGGCAGAGCTTTGCTTCATGCATGTCATGTTCATATGTGCTGTGCTCCTGCTCCGTGTGGAAAGTCCTGCAGTGCAAAGCCCCTTTCTTGAACAAGTTTTGCAGTCCTGGAAGAGGTCAGGGACAGAGGCAGCCAGTGGTGGAGAGCAGGGGAGAGGTCTTGGGCCTGGGAGCTGCTTTCCTCACTGAAAAGACAGATCTCAAACCCAGCTTTGCGATATCATTGCATGTCCTTTAGACCCAGCTTTGCCTGCTGAGAGGGGATCAGCTGGCAGCAGCACAGCTCAATACGTTTAATTATTTATTCTCCCTGGCAACTTTATCAGAAAGGGGTTTTATTTTAAATTTGCATTCTGTTTGTAACACAGACTGACAAGTTAAGGATGATGGTGAGATTTCTACCAAATGGTGCTGATAGTTCATGTTAGCAATTAACCGTCCATCTCACTGATAATAATTTAGTAAATTAGATTCAATAAGGCATCAACATCATCCCTTCACACTTATTTGTGTCCCTACCATTCCCATCCCTCTGCAACATGGTGTAACTAGAACTGCATTACTTGACATCACTTTTTCTGTGTATTTAATATGCTCTGGCTCTTTGTACAGCCTACCAGAAGAGCAAAACTGTTTTCTAAGCTTAGAAAAGTAATGATAAAGTCCTTCCAGGACAGGCATAGGGTCTGGGATTGCACTTTATTTTTTCTTTCTGGCTTTCACCTAAGCAGGTTCTCTGTTTTAAACAGAAAAATTATAATGAGAGCCTTTGTCCTTGTTTGGGACACTCAGAAGATTCAGAGTTACCGTGGTGGGGACACAGCAAACAAACACAGACAGTGCTTACAGGGAATATAAAGATTAATACTCCAGGATCGAAGCTGACATCTGAGTAATAGGATTTGGAGGAAACTTTCCCTGTTGGCAGCAGATTGTGTGCAAGCCGGGGACAGGAGCAGGAGCTCGGCACTGGAAAGGCCGTGCTGCAAAGCCACACTTTGCATCTCTCTGCTACCCCTGCCTTCATTCTGGCCTTGTAAAACAGTTCTGCCCCTTGAGCATTTCCTCATGAGCACATTGTCCCACAGCGACCTGCCCTGGCCTATACAACTGCCTGGCTGTTTCCACAGAAGGGTTACCCTTCTTTCTGAGCTTTCTGGGGTACTCAGGACATTTTAAAGTGAGAGCCAGAGGAACATTCAGATTTAGTTAACACCTCATGCGTGCCATAGGCCTTTGCCCTAAAGCCATGTGTCACTCCAGGCTAAAGGGTCATTTCAGAGGCTTTGTCTCACAACCATCATGAATGAATTTCATAAAAGCCTGAGCCTTTATCTACACTTTATAAAGTTCAGGCCAGGAATCATGCTTTTACTTTGCAATCTGGAAAGCAGCATGGACACACTATTTTTTCTGACTAAAAATAAAAGAGATGGTTAATTCTCCACATCTTTTTTTTCTTCACAAACTAGAGACTGAGGACATTTTGTGAAACCATTTTCCAAGCACTCCAGTGGTTATTATTAGCAAATGTTTTTTGCTGCAAGCTGCAAAAGTAGTTAGTCCAAGTCCAGAAAGGAGCTTTGACAGGAGAAAAAAACGTTAGATATTATATGATGAAAGGAACAAAGCTTTCATTATTTTCACAAAATATAATCTCTGCTGGGCCTGTTGTTTTCAAAACATTGCTGGGGTTTGCTTGAACAGCCAGGTGAGCGTTAACTTTTTCTCCCCCACATGCTTACATTAAAATATTTCTTCCCTATATTTGTGTTTACATGACATCCAGACTAATCTAAGATGATAGGCAGGAATTTGTAATACCCTTATCATATTAATAATGCTTCTCAGCCCTATCTCCCTGAATTGTGTCTTCTATTTTCCCTTAAGAATTCTTTGAACTTAAAAAAAAAAAAAAAAAAGATTTCTCATGTGATAACTGGACAGTAAAGATTAAAGATAAATATGTTCCCATATTCCCTTATTGGATGCAGAAGAGAGATTTACCCTGCAGAGACAAGATCAGTGCTGTCCAAGAGAAACAGCCACTGGGATTTGAGGCACTCACAGTCAGGACACATCACCAAGGGCTTGGATTAAAACAAATATTTAAAAATAATAAGTATTCAGGGGGTTTCTGGCTGAGGACTCGCAGAACACTGATGAGTTATTGGCTAGCAGTGAAAGGAATATTCTAGGATCATCAAGACACTCTTCAATGTAAGGAAGACAAAAAACATGCATTCAAGGATAGTACAGTCCATATTTTAGTTATTGCTACCAATTATTTTAACATTTAGGTTACTGAAAATTCAAAGAGGCAAACAAAAACATGGTGGATTCTCTCTTCACCTTTAACAAAGGTTTAACACCTTTTTTTGTACCCTAAGGAAGAGTTGTCCATCTGAAAACATCACTGCCACCACAAACACGCTGTAATTATCTGGAGGATACTTACTAATCTCTACACACTTTTCTGGGCCCAGTGCAGGAGTAGCTGTGCATGATGTCATGGCCTGAATTGCTCAATAGGTCAGATGGGATGATCTAATGGTCCCTGCTGCACTCCAAATTTATGGATAGGGAGAGCTTAATGAATTTTGGTCAAAAGAAAACTTTCCCCTGAGTCTTAAATTAATCTCCCACAGAGGAAACAAGTAAACATGGGGGTACAGAAACCCCAGCAGAGTTAGGCATCCCCAAACAGTTGATTTATTTTGACAACTGCATTTCAGTGCTAATTATGGATTCTTCAAATAGCATTGACAAATGTCCCTGGGGACAATTTGTAAAAATTAGGGTTTCTCATTGTTACAGGAGTTTACTTTGATGCCTGCTGTTGTTAAATTTTGGCTTAGTAGAAAGTATGAGAAAGCCAGCTTCTGTGTGGGCCAAAGTGAAATGATATTTCTTGGTTTTATGGTCTGAGGTCTACTGCAAAGACCATAAAACTGAGGAATGGCACTGGAGTGACTGCAAAGGGCTATTGTGGTTTGGGGCTCAGCATCTTCCTCATCCAGGGAACATCACTGCTTTCCTCAAGTGCTTTTATTTTCTTTTGTAACCACAATAGCCATGAAAATTGATTGCATCCTCCCATTGCCCAGCCTCCTTATCCTTCAGGGTGTATTTTTTGATGTTAGGTCTTTGATTCTGAGTGATCTGGGTTGGTCTGTCAGAAAGGGGCTGCTTCTGCTGACTGTCACAGTATTAAAATTCAGTCAAGGGCAGGACATGAAGCAAACTGAAGGGTTGTGACACACTGAAAGAAACTCTGCTGAGTTTGAACAAGAGCAAGTGACAAGTGTTTGCCCCTTGGGTGGTCAGCTTTTCATCTCACAGCTTTTCAAAAATATATCAAGTACTAATAAATGTTGTCTACTCAGTCTTAGTTGGTGTTTTAAATCATATTATAAACAGATACTATTCTTGGATGATCAGATTAAATTGTTTGGGATGTGCTATTTTTTTCCATATACAAAATCTCACTGCATTCTTTAAATATTTTGTGTTAAATTAAGAGAGTAATAAAATTTCTGGACTGAAGCTCTCCTTATAGTCAGCTCCTTTATACTCTCAACATCCACATGAAAAATGGAATACAAGACTAAATGTGCTCCATGAAATATTAAATTTAACTTAATTTTAAAGATGTGAATATCCTTCAGTTTATATAAGCATTAAGTATGGTGTTATCAGTCATGGGTATTTTCCTTAAGGGACAATAATCTGTTCAAATATCAAATCAATACTCTGGTTAAAGATAAAAAGCAGCAGGCAATGAGTCTTCATTTGGTCATACCAATTACTAGAGAAAAGCCACAAAACCAGAGAAATAAGAAGTTCAGAAGACTGAAATAAAGATTTCTTGACCATGTACTGAATGGTAGATGGAACAGTCTTCCAAACAGAGGTGCCAAAGGCTTTACAGGTGGAGATGTTTAATCTGGAATCATGCAGAAGGCACACACAAGCACAATAATTTAGCATGAAAACATGTAATCAATCATATCTTTGACATTTCAGATGCCAACATCTGAGCATTCATTCACTGAGAGGCTCTTAGTGGTGTCCACAAAACAGAAATATCATTTTAAGTAGGTAGCCACACCTTGCAGAGTGTTTGCAATCCACTACAGATCACTCAGCCAGCAAGTGGTGATAACGCCTTCTGTCTTTCCAAAACCATGCATCTGTGTATATCAACACATTCTTTCCAATTCCACTTCAAGCAAAGAACTATTAATTCATCAGTAAAACCCCTCAACTTAAATTCTCCTTGGGCATATTATCAAATCAAAGGAGAAAAGTTTGTTTAACTTGATATCTATCTATATATATGTACACACACATTTATATATATAAAGAAGAATTTGCACTGCCAGATTTGACAGTGGGGATTCTCCAAGTTATTTTTACTTTGGTTTTCCAGCCAAAAGATTCCATTATATATATATACACATATATATATATATATAATGAATGGTCATTCACAGAGACTCCATCACGCTTTAGAGAGAGAAGCCCCGCACTAAGATGGATTTCTCCCCCACCCCGGGCCTCAGCTAACTACACTGACATTTGAGCAAAGCTTCCAGCTCCATCTCTTCTGGCAGACATTAAGGAAGGTCCGACACAGCAGAAGATGCATTTTTTTGTTTGGGAGAGCAGGCTCTGAAGTGGGAATTTTCATCCTTATTAGGTCAACCTAGCAGTGATTAATGTGACATAATGTCACAGGAGGAGGTCATAATAATGTCGCTGGTTTTGAGACCAGTTTTTGTTTGTAACTCTTTGCAATGTGTTGGCTTAGATTTCTGTCAAGTGTCTCAGTGAGTTTCTCATGGTCACTTTCCTCTTGGAAATTTTCAACTTGACTTACACTCTTACCCCAATTAGGATTTCCAGGCATTTCATATGGGTACTTTGGGAATGTAATTTGGGATATGACACTGGGGAAATAAACTGCAGAGGGAAAATGTGTGCATGTACAAATGTGTGTGTGCAAATATACATTCAAAATTTGCTGATGTTTTGTTCTTGGTGTGAAAAGGGGAGGGGTTTTCTTAGTAGCAGCAGATTTCAGACCTTCCTTTGAAAAACCTGCCCACAATTATTTGGTGCCTGAAATTATCAAGATGCTGTGGCATTTCATCTTAATTAAAGTGACACAAATATGGACCCATCAGCACCATACATGCAGAAGAGGGTAAAAATACCTTCCAAGGGGTGAAATGTTCATTAGCAAAGACACAGAGAGCTTGCCAAATGGTTTTGCTCAGAGATGTGAACTTTTAAAGGGTAGCACTCACAGTGCCCATTTGTGTCCCTGGGGAGCTTCACAGCCATGGATGATGCCACATGGGACCTGCAGATGCCGTGCAGGACATGGAATTTGGTCATGGAAATCAGCAGTGAGCACAGAGCTACGTGCAGCCCCTTCAGCCAGGCAGGGACTCGCTCCCAGCTGGGTCACACGCTGTGGCCATGCGAACTCGCAGCAGCAGCAAGGACCAGCCCAGGATGCTCTTGCTCTCCAAAGCACATGTGCCTGATGTGCCCCCAGGGAAGGCTCGCTCAGAGCTGCCAGAGCACAGTTCAAGGGGCTGTCAGAGGCAAACGAGATTCCTGATTCCATTCCTTGGCTTTTGCTTTTCCTCCTGCTAAGCAACTAATTATGGCATGTGAGAGTCTTGCACGCACTCTGAGCATTGACAACATGGATTCTCTGTGGTAAAGAGACGAGAGTGAATGCTGAAACAATTTGGCTGAGCCAAATGAACCAGTTCAACAAAGGGCTGCTGGGCAAAAGGAAGAATAAAACCCAGGAACGGTAGGACAAGCCATCTCCAGCACACATGGAATATTGTAATGAGACAATGACCAGGCAAGATGGAAAACAGGAATATCAGAGACAGCCGACTTGAAGGAATATGTCATCCAAGGGAGGAGAAGACAGCTCCTCTAGGGAACCAGGCTAATGTGGGAATGCTCTCGAGAAGTCAAGAGATGGACGGTTTTTAAGGAAAGCAGAAGTGAATGTCAGCTGGTCAGGGCTTTAAAAACATTTCTTAGTAGATGTACTATTCTCTCTGGTGAAGTAAATGTGGTTTTGGTTTATTTTGGATCAAAGGCTTCTGAAGGGGAAGATCTGCAAGTGCTGGATTCCAGTTGTTTTGGGAATCACTTGCTAAGACATAGGTACCTAATAAATTGTGAATTGTAGAGTACTGTCTGCTATTATGAACAAATATTACAAAATTAAAACACTGGGGATGGTGTTACCCACTGAGATAAAAGGTGTTCAAGGCCAGGCTGGATGGGAATCTCAGCAACTTGGTCTAGTGGAAGGTGTCCCTGCCCATGGTAGGGGGATGAAACTGGATGAGCTTTGAGGTCCCTTCCAACCCAAAGCGTTCTGTGATTCTGTAAAACACCTGAGCACCACTGAAATCCTAAACAGTTCAGCAATCCCTGTACACTTCTGTGAAGCCCCCTCCAAATTAGGAGAATTCTTAAGGATCCTACAGTTAAATATCTACTTAAAGAGTCCAGGCAGGAAGAGCATTCAAAGGGAAAAGTGGCAGGATCTCCAGAGCATAAATCTGTCTAGCAGGGGAGTTTTCCTAATCCTGAAGCAGCCCTTCCCAGGCAGTGTGGTTGTGTGCCTTCCAGCCCCAGGGAGCTCTTTAACCCTAAACTTCCATACAACCACAAATATCTTTGTTTGGACATTTCAGTGCAACCTCTGATGGAAATGGAAACAGCACTAAGGTTCTAGCTGCCCTTTCCATATGGCAGCAGGCTACTTTTGTTCCACAGGTTTTCTGTTAAAAAAAGAGGAGAAGAAGATTATGTAGCAACAGAACCTCACTTAATAATGAAAAAAAGATACATCAGTAATCCAGTAAGAAAATAAGATTTGGTGTTCCCTAATATAATATCTCACAGTTCAGTACTAGTTTTGAAAGAATAGTCTCCTTTTGGAAACAGATTTCCAGACACTGCAGGGTAGACTGGTGCTGTTTGAAACACCAGATGTGAACACTGTACAATGAAAATAAATTTAAGGAGACTGTTTGGATCACTTGTGTGCATTTATTAGATCTGTCCTGACTGTGAGCCCACAAAGTGCCTTCCATTTGCTGTGAATGTGAGCAGCTCCTATCTGAAAACACTATCAGGCGCAACGAAGAGGTTCAGGTTAGCTAAAATTTGTGATTTGTGCTGACATAATCTGAGCATAATCTGAATCTGGTGTTTTGCAGAGGATTTCAAGTTTTCCAGATGCAACCTCATCATATTTTACACCCTTTATTCATATTAGCTCTGCTGTATTTCCAGAAGATAGAACAAATATCTGTTTTAATTTTATACACAGGGTTTGTTTCTGGCTCAAAAACGTAAGAAGTGCATCCTAGTTGGCATTCAAGTATGGTGGTCCCCAAATTTACTGTGGGAAAATGTATGAGAGCAGGGATGGGCAATGGCCCATCACTGAACAGGAATTTCCTGAGCTTGCTGTGCTACCTGCCACCAAAACATGGCCAGAGTAACTCAGCCCAGCTCAGCCTGGCTCAGAAAAGCTCTGGGAGGACAGGCCCCTGCATGTCCACTATCATAAACCAGTTAACCTTAAGCCTTACAATTACATAATTCCATGTACTTCTTGTAGACAGGGAAAGAAAAATGACCTATCTCATCTGAGCAAAGGTCCAGTAGTCACTTGAGAAACAAAATGTCAAGCAAGAAGAATCTCCAGGGTACGGAGCATTCCCAGAGGAAGCGAGGGACACGTTTCTTCTCAGGAGATTTTCCCACCGTTGGAAAGCCAGGCCACCATGGAGTTTACATAACAGCAACAAAAAAAGAACAGATCCCAGCAGTAACAGATCAATTGTGGTGGTTTGGCGTGTGATTGTTTTGGTTTGGGTTTTTTCCTACTTCATAAACCTGAAATTAAATATCCACAAACAGTATTTTATATTGTTTTCCTGATGGTACAGCCTTCCCTTTGCCATTTGAAACAGGAGCCAGGACTGCAATACAAAATCTCACTGGTATCAAAACCAGACCACAATGCACACATCCCCTTCAGACATACATTGCTGTGCTATATGAAAGGAGTTGAAAAACATGATAAGAATGTCATAACTTAATTTACAGGAATTGGTTTTCTGCTGTATTCTCCCACGGAACATGACCCTGACTACAGGAAAGGGAGGCTCTGTCTAGTCCCTCATGCATCAGTCAAAATGGGATTTCTCACAAAAATGGAGAAATACCTAAATACCCAAAATACATGTCCTACTTTGATATAACCTTTCTTTAACAAGTGCTAAACCCAGCATGCTAAGGGAAAAGGATAATACTTTGATTATTTTTCTGCATAATAAAATGAAGTTATTGAAATTTAACTTTCTTTCCTCATTTCCTTTCTAGACTACAGGGTAGGCTGAAATTACAGGAATGTATTCTCATTATTGATCGAGCCTGGAGGCTGTTTATCAGACTGGCTTTACCAGAAACCAAAGCCTAGAAATCCCCAGGCATTCATTCCCTTCCACACAGTACAACGTTTTGGGAGAGTGGAAAATCAGAATAAATATTCTTTACTCTGTGTGTATATCTCCACATAAATGCGTGTATATGTAGCTCAAGCTGAACAACTTCAGAAGCAAAGACTAACAGATGTCCTACATAAGTCTTGTGTGTTGTTCTCCTGAAGTCTGCAACAGATTTCTTCTGAAAGCCTTTAAAAGATGGATCCTGGCCTGTTCTGCACTGCTGCCTGCTTGGAAGAGGATGCAGAGCAGATCAAGGCTTGTGTAAGAAATATGTATTCTCTCTGGTGAAACAGTGTTAAGAAATAAGCCCTGGGCCCAGTATCATCCTTCAGTGATAAGCAGCTATTGGATCACACTTCATGCAGAGGGGAAGCCATATGGCAGCATATTTCTTGGTGCATTCATCAGTAAAGAAGGGCCAATCATTTATCATATATTTTGGTAATCCATGTTCTGCATTTCCCAGCAAACATATTTTTCCATAATTTAACCATGTCCTACGTCAGTGGTCATTTCTCTTAGCGCCAGACATGTGACAGAACTCCAGTGGAACTTGCTTGCCTTCCTCATGTTTTTGTTCCTGTTTTGGCTGAGGCAGACAGAGTTGGTCAGGGACAAATAGAGAGATTCAATAAGTACAACCATAATTTCGTTTGATGAAAAGAAAAATGAAGGGTGGATGGATGAACAGAGTTCCCTGACTATTAAAGGGTAGTTGGGAGCATTGCATTCTTCAGTATCACTGGCCTGTCACCTTGGGGAGTTCATTTCCACATAAATCAAATGTTAACCAGACAGGGGAAAACTGTTCTCACTGTTACAAAAGAGGCAGCTGGCCAGCTCAAAAGGACAAAATCTCTATTCCTCTGGGACATATGGAAATGGTCATTACAAGACAATATTTATTTATAAACACACTTGGCCCCATCAATTGCGCTTGAATATATAGAGGAATGGAGCTTATTAGTAAGATAAAGCTTTCCCATGACCTATAGAGGACACTGCATAGGGACCACAGATGTTCTGTATTAAAAAAGCTGGAAAATTTATGTCAATGGCCATGAAAAGCTCAGTTGGAAAATAAGTAAATAAATAAATAAGGAGGTCACCAGCAAAGACAAGGTTAAGGACACTGGAAAATGGATCTTCCAGGATGCTTAACCTTTATTTATTTAATTAAGCGGAACAGATCCTGACCTCAGCTGCATGTGTCTCTCCTGAGCAGCTCTGCTGAAGTTATCCAAATTATTCTGGATTTGCACCACCAGAGCTGAGCAGATGGCTGGTCTGTCACACGGGCAAACAACCCCTTGGCAACGGGATTCACACAATTAGTGCCAGCAATGGCTCAGGGAAGGACTGTACTTGGGAAGTACGTACCACTTTCGGATGCAGGTATGGAAAAATCCCTGTCCCTGTCAGATGAACTTGTAATGACCCAGCTTCAGCTGTATAACCTAAATCATGGACCTTCTTAGCACAGAATTTGTAGCCTATTTTGAGATGGAAAGTCAGAAAAACAACAAAGAAGTATCACAGGACCAGATTCAGTTTTTATTTACCAGGGCCTTCAGATCACAGAATCAGAGAATATTCCAAGTTGGATGGGACCCACAAGGATCATTGAGTCCAACTCTTCAGTGCATGGCCCACACATATGGGATCAAACCCACAAGTTTGGTGTTGTTAGCACCAGACTCTGACCAGCTGAGCTGACCTAATGCAAGCTGGGCTGTCTAAGCCCATGGATCCTCTCTGCTCTCAGCAGCTCTGAATGTGCCCCCAGCCAAACGCAAACAGTTCTCGATCCTAGCTGGCCTGACACCTTGAATCCAAGGATTTGTGTACCTGCTCACTCTGTGGGAGCTGGGGACCACGGGTGATGTTTGCACAGCTCTGGGCTTACCGAGCACCTGCAGCCTGGCTCTGCCTGCACCTCAGCTGCTGCTCCCTCCAGCAGACACGGATGCAGTGTCACAGCAGCATCTCCTCACCCATCTGCATGGTCAGGGGCTGTTCTATCACACACTGGCTCCTTGGGTACCCATCTGCCAGAGGGATGCCTTCCCTCAGAGCCTTCTGAGGGACACCCAGCAGGGAGTATTGGTTTTTCCAACCATTCAAATGGATGTCGCGTGTTCAGGTGTGCCAGGACACTCACTGACACAGCAAGAACTAGGGGAAAAAGTCCCTGTTTTTTCTTCTTTCTGAAAGTAGTCCCATTAATGGTTTAGGAAGAGGAATGATGCCACAGAACACTGGCTGAGGATGAGACCCCCTCCTTTCAGAGTTTCCCAATGAAAATGCTACAGCTGTCAGAGCACCACAGGTGTGTGGGGGACTGACTGACCACCATCAGTGAAGTCCAAGATCTTCTAAATCCTGAGAGTGCTACAGCAGGTTTCCAACTGTCCCTGATATCAGAAGGCCAGGCAGGCATTCACACAAATACAAATACATGGGTGCACCTCCACTCTTAGTTTGCCTCACCCTCTTTTCTTCCCTAAGCAACTGATCTCCCAGCTGACCTTTCAGCTCACTCTATTCTAGAGCTATCCAGCTTTCTCCCAGGCATGGAGGAGGCAGGATATCCTCTGAATATCTCAGAGATATGGGTTCAGGCTGATGTAGTCCTATTCTCCCGGGACACACCTGCTTGGACCTTCTCAGCAGGTGGAATTCCTGAGCCAGGGCCAGTCACCCTGCAGTTGGTGAGGCCATGGAGGAGCAGGGGACTATTAGTAACCCAAAACTGGTGCACCTAATAAACCTTTGAAATTACTGCTAAAACTCCAAACAAACCACACTGCAATTCAACATTATCTAGTATTGTTTCCCATGGTAGGATAGACGTAATATGTCAGTCAGATTACTGCAGGCCAGGTTTACAAATACTGAAGAATTTTTTGCTTTGCCTTTGAGCTTGGTATAGTTTACACTGAGAGAAAAAAAATCTCAGTGTTGTTTTACAGAGTCACTTTCCTTACTTTACATTTGTTTTAACTTTTCTAGCGGTGGGTTTTTTTTGAGTAGTAAGAAAGAACAAAACAGTTGAAGCACATATAACTCTCTCTGGTTTATGAAAATGCAATAATTTTCCACTACTTTTCAATGCTGAGGTGAAAGTTTTCATCTGGAGTGTAATAATTACTGCAATATGGATTTATTTGGATATGTTCAGTTCAGTCTTTGATCCAGTGAAACTTCGTGGGGACTTCTGCAATTGGAAGTAAAACAGGATGCATGATCATTTTTTCTTTGCAATAAAGAAAGAAATCAAACTATCATCACTTTTATAGATCATTAACAGATTTTTTTAAACAGTTTTGGCCCCAGTATGAATTCCTGGTGCACACCACTGGTGACTGGACTTCATGTCATAGATGACAAGTGTTTGATCCTGAAGGTCAGCCAGTTTTCAGGTCACCTCACTGCCCACCTATCTAAGCTCCACTTTGCCAGTTTGTCTGTGAGATTATGAGTTTGGTCAGGCATGATTTGTACATCTGTGCCTGACTATTCCTAGTCACCTTCTTGTCCTTTATATGTTTGTAAATATTTTTCAGGATTAGTTGCTCCATCACCTTCTCAGGGATTAAGGTGAGGCTGGCTGGCCTGTAGTTCCCCAGAAGGGCCTTCTTGCTCTTCCTGAAGATAAAGGTGACATTTACTTCTCACTCTCAATTATTTTGAAAAGTTGTGACAGTCAACAGATTCCTGCTGATTGTCACAACTTTTCAAAAATAATTGAGCCTCACAATGACATCGGTCAACCCTTGTGGGAGCAACCCATCAGAACCTATGGTCTTGTATCTGTCCAGTTTGTTTTGACATTTACTCATTTGTTTTAATCATTGTTTGGACTAATTTCTCTACTTCTAGAAACAGTGGTGCTGAACTTGTCATCTCACAGGCTTAAAGTTTTTAAGTCCACGCACCATCTCATTAACAGAGTCAGAAGTTAGAGACTTCTCCCACACTGCAGTTTTAATCTCTGCTTCATCCCTCAAGGTAATCTAGTTTATAAGAAAAGGAGATTAAATAATTTCAATATTGTTCTCTGTAATGAGAGCCTAGAGCCATGTTTGTGGACATTATTTACTCTGGCTCCTCTTGAAACAGGCAGCAATGTTTCCAAACCAGTGCTGTGTTTTGGGGCTAACCTCTCCAGTTCTCACAAAGGCTATCCTGGGTGGAATTAGAAACACTGATTCATCCCAATTATCTGTGCTCAGAGCCATTCCCCATCTTCCCATGCAAGATTCTTAACAACCCACAAAGGGAAAAATACTATCACAATGCAACCTTTCTTTCTAAATCCTCCACTGTCCCTGGATACCACAGGAGCCCATTTCAACCACAGTAGGGACAAAGATATTTATTTTGATTTATGCTTTCCTATCTGCTCTACTGTAGCCACAAGAAACTGATCTCCAAGCAGACGCATCATCTCTGCGTATCTCTGCTCCCCAACCAGACAGTGACCTACTTCAGAAGTCAAACTGAGATCAAATGTTGCTCTCTGGTTCATGGGTGAAAAAAAACCCCAACTTTGAATCACAAGAAGAACTAAAGGGAAAAGATGTCCATCCTGCACACTGCTGTGTTCACAGTGAGTACAGTTGGTTCCTTTCCCACACAACTTGGCTGTTTATTTGTTTTTTGATTAAGCTAACATGCATTTCAACAGCTGCATCCCTGAGAGTTTTAAAACTTATCTAGGAGTAGGCTAACCCATCAGCAGGAAAATAGGACTGGGAGAAAGAAAAAGCATAAGTCATGACAGATGCTGAAGCTTGTTTTTCTCATAGTGTGGTGAGGTAAATTCACGTGCAGAAATTTCACAAAGCACACAATGACAACACCAAGTGTGTCTGCCCAGAAAAGTTGTGGATTTATCATCCCTGGGAGTGTTCAAGGCCAGGCTGGATGGAGCTCTGAGAAACCTGGGATAGTGGAAGGTGTCCCTGCCCATGTCAGGGGGGTTAGAATAAGATGATTTATAAAATCCCTTCCAATCCAAATCAATCTGTGATCCTCTGATTCTGTGAAGTGTTAATCTGTTTAAAAATAAAAATAATTTTTGCCTCTAGAAGAAAAAGGAGAAAGCAGAAAGCAAAGGAGAGAGGAGGAGAATGAGATGGAGAAGGAGAAGAAAAAGGACAGTTAAAAAGCAAAAGGAAACAGGAAGGGGAAGCAGAAGGAGAAAGGGAAGAGGAAGGGCAAGAAAACAGATAAAGGCCCAAATTGTCCTTGTTTTCAGCACATTAAAGCTGGAGCCGTTGACCATAAACAGCCAGTTATAATTTTGGGTCTGAGATCCAAAGCTCATACTCATGTTAGTTCATGGTCAGACTGAGGCTTTTAAATCAAGGTACAGAAATTCCACAACAATAGAGCCTCCCTATATTTAAGAGTATTTAGAGCTGAATCCTATAACCTCAGCTTCTTGCCACATCTCCCTTTCTGTTGCACCGCTAAAACTTCAAGGTTTTTTTTGATCTGTGAATGAAAATTATTGTCTGCACTCTAAAGCCACTATCATCAAAACATCACTTAAATAAACAGTCTATTTTTACTCTCTTTATTAAAATAATGCAGAACCTTACCTTAATAGGGACAGATTAATAGCATCATGTCTGAAGTCTGTTTTTTGGATGACTTGCTAACCAGATCTGATGGTCATTTGTCCTAGATGGAAACCAGTGAACTTTAAAAAAATAGGTAGAAAAGGGAAAAATCTGGCTGAGAATTAGGCAGCGTCATAGTACCTGCCCTAAAACTGACCAGCCCAAATTTGTGTTATTTTTTTATGGCTACTCATATCCCTGGTACTGGAGGTGTGAAGTCAGTTGGTAATAGAGGCTCAATATGGTTCAAAAAGAAATAAGAGGAGCATCTTTCTCCCATGTTGCTCAAGAAATAGGCAACAGCATGTGAAAAAATCACAGACTCATTTAGGCTGGAAAGGACGTCCAAGATCATAGAGTCCAACCTTTGACCACCTTGTCACCAGCCCAGAGCACTGAATGCCATGTCCAGTCATTTCTTGAACACTTCCAGAGATGGGGACTCCACCACTATCCTGGGCAGCCCCTTCCAATGCTTGACAAAGGAAAGAAAGGCTCTGCCTTGATGGCAAACACTTCACTAGCATGATCACATGGCCAAATATTGTTCAAAGAGCAGTGGACACAGGAAAAACATAAAAGAAAATATGGCTTTACATCTTCTCAGGATGGAGGCAGAATTATTTCCAAACAACAAGGAGATAACTTTGCTAAGTGTGGATTCAAATTTGAGGAAGGAAGGGAGGAAGGGA
>WAAE01024851.1:0-78208 GCA_013400495.1 Nicator chloris
TGAAAACTCTCAATAACAACCTTCTAACCTAAATCTTGAGATGCAGGACATGCAAGACTCCATCAACAAGATATGCCAAGGGAAGGATTTTTCTTTATCTCTTTTTGTAGCAGTGAATTCTTAAGTCATTGGGAAGCACTGATCTATTATATTCTCATTTCTAAATATTAGGAGCTTCTGGATTGTTCTGTAATGTGAAAAATGCTCCTGCTTTCCCTCCCCTTTCCTGTGCAGTGCACAGACAGGAGTGGGCAGTGTGCTTGAGTTTATGTACCATGTAAAAGCCTCATCTGAGTCTGGGACGGAGCACATGGTCCCTGATGGCCCCAGGGATGTGAAATGAGAATAGGACACAGTTCTTTCCTCCAGAGGTTTCTAAGTCTGATAAGATAACACCGTAAAAAGAAACAGAAGGCAAAGGGGTGAAATAATGTCACCCTGCCTACCCACTGCCAGAGCTGGAACTCTGCTTCTCTTGAAATCATACAAGATGATTTTGCACCTGATTCTAGAGGATCAGCAGTGAACAGTGCCAGAGAAAGTCCCCCATGAGGGGGGATATCCAGTGCTACCAAAGAGACTATGTATCTGAACTTTTTAATAAACATAAAAAAGCCAACCTCACAATAACATAAAGTTCCTCTAACAGCAGTATAAGACAAAACTGGAATTAAGGTAAGACAATGAATTTGCATTCTATGGCTGCACTTGTAAACACCAAGGTAGATGTTGACATTTAATTTTCTCACATTTATATTCCTAAGAGAAATTATACGTTCAGTTTACACAGATTTATTGCCTTAATTGCCTAGCAGCTCTTGGTATAATATTTAAAAGGTCAAAAAAAGTTTTTAATACATATTGTGAGGTCCTGAGTCCTTGTGAATTACAGATATAAAGCCTTCCTTCTGAAACAAAGAGGAGTCTAGATGTGAATGTGCACAAATGAAATGGCTTCAGAGGTGGGAAGAACAGGTAAGGGCTGTTTTAAGACACACTCAAAAAAGCACATTTGTGGAGATAAATGCTGCCTTCTCTGGGGGTAGAAATATGGGTGCACAGGTGCATCTGAAGTCTTCAGGTGTGAACTCCTAGTTGCCTTTCCTAAGCAAAGACCCTACAAGGGAAGGGAGCTTGTGGTTCTGTTCCTAGAGAAGTCTGATAAGATCATCCACTCCCGAACACTGGGACTCAACTAATGTTTTCCATTCACACTCCCTAGTGATGGGAAAATTAGGGGGTTTATTAAAGAAAACTTTTTTGCACAAAGCTTTGCTCTCTTTCAAATGCTTTCAGATTCTGAGGAAAAAACCCTTTCTTTTTCTTAATCAACTATATATTCCTTTTTTCCCAATGAAATGTCAGTATTTTTTAAAGAACATTTCTTTTCCAAACAGTTCTAGTAGACATCTTATGCCAATGAATAATTACGTAACTGATGATCATTTAGAGGTTCTTATACGATCTTGTGTAGTGCAGGTTAGCCCTGCTGAAGTCCAACAAGCCACAGTCAGGCAGCAAATTTTCCAAGATACTGTGAAGTCTGTAGCACTGCACCACACTGTCCTCTCTCTGGTGCTGCCAGCCTCTTAACCTGCAGTGATTCATCTACTGAGTCTCATACATCTCCTTCCCCATTCAGAGGAGGGCTGCATGCACCACTGGCCATGTGAGCATGGGCAGGAGTGTATTCCTTCTAAATTCCTTTGCACATTTCCCACTTGCACGAGGCCAGCTTATGAGCTGCCCACTGTGGCTAGATAGGAAATTGCTTCAATCAAACAACTTCCCACTCGGTGATGATGATATGTACTGTGACTTCAGTGCAGGACTCCTGCTGCCAATTTAGCTTAATATGAATGTGCAACATCACAAAATCATTTGGCAACAGCAGAGTTAGGATTCCAACCAGAGCTATTGCCATGACATGAAGGGGAGTTTAATCTTCTAAACCAGGGAATGATGTTTTAGCTGGAAATGCTCTTGACTGTGAAGAATTTAATCTGAAAATAAGAATGTGGAGTTTTTCAAACTACAGCATGTACATTACCAAACCAGTATGACATTACACTGACCGTACTGTAGTTTTAACAAATCCTACCTTAATACCATAATCAGTAACTTTATTTTGAATTCAGGTTTTCACCCGATTTTGATGGAGAAAGAAATGTCAGAAAATGGTATTCTCTGTGCTTCCTCAGACCAATATTTCTCTGAACAAAATTCCCTGTGACTGTACAAGTGGAAAATACAGCAGCATTTAAGGTTTTGTTGTCATTATCTAGACTATCACATTAGAGTTGGATGCCAGAAATTACAAAAAAACCTCTCCAGACACTGAATCTAATTCACTGCAAAACTCTTGCTGTCATCTGCCTGTTTTCTAAAATCCTCATTCACATAGTTCCCTGAGGTAGATTTCTCCAGAAAGGGAAGGAGGTAAGATGATGAAAGAAAATTGTCTCTTTGCTTCAAACTGTTTTTACTCTACCCTTTTCCTTGCTTAGACTTTGCTATTTTCACTTATCCTGCAGAGAGTTCTGCAAACACTTCATGTTTATATTGTCCCTTCTATACCTTTACTAACAACTCAATAAATTGAATCTTTCCTGTTGAGTTAAACCCCTGCACTTGTTGGGGTTTGTTTGAGACCTGGTATGTTCTGTTTCCGTTGTAAAATAATACTAAATTGTGTATGTCTGCAGAGACAGACCCCATCTTCAATCCACAGAGCTTCACCAGGTAGGAATGAAAACCAAACAGGACATTTCAACCAAATCTGGGTGAAAAAACTCTACCAGCCCTCAAATCTATATGAATTCCAACCTGCTTTCGTTTTCACTAAGAGGCAGCTTTGGGGGACCAGCCTTTCACGCAGATGAAATTTAAAGTTCTATCTAGAATTTTCATTCCCAACTGTCACAACAGGACACAAAAGAACGACACTCACACTGGAGCTGTTAAGGGCAGAAAGAGAGAGCAAGTTTATTTTTACATCACTTATATACTATTTGAGAAGTGGCTGTGGATTGGAGGATGAAGGGACCACCTCTCCAATCACATTGGTCAAGACAAAAGTCTATCAATTGTCTCCTCCTCTAGAAAGGAATTCAAAACAAAAGGAAGCAGTTACAAAAACAAGGCTGTTTACATGAAAAAACTGTGAGAATATCTGATTCCATACTATAAACAACAGAAGGCTAAGATAAACTTTAAAAAGACAGGGTGACACCCAATCACTCTATGCTGGATTTACATAGGAAAAAAAAAAGGTCCCATTGTACAGTTGCATCAAAAATTCAGTAATGATAAACCAGTCAGCACCTCTCCACTCACAGTACGTCCTCCTCAGACTGCATCCACTCAACTTGTCCTCTCTCAGGGCATGTTTAATGCTTTATCATTGCTATTTCTCAATGCCTCGTGTCCTCCACTTTTCTCCAACAGCAGCGCTGCCATCCCTACGTGGCTGCCAGGGTGGGCCACTGCTTGGCCAAAAACACCGTGAGGAGAGGATGCGATGGTATCTCTCTCTCCAGCAACCCTGTAGCCAAAGCAGGTCACTGCTGAAGGCCTTGCCTTTTCCTAGCCTGGCTTCTGTCTGCTCTTCTGCCATCCTCCAGATCAGACTAGCTACAGAGAAGAGACTGGGAATTCAAAATCCTTTAGCAGGCCATCTAAAGTGCTAACCTTCCCTTTAAGCAAGTGTTCTGTTTTATTATGAGAGCTGTGTAGCTTGACCAGTTGCTGCTACAGACAGAAGATATATTCATCTTAAGTGAGAAAAGAGACTTGCTTTTCAAACCAAAAGAGGATTTTTTAAATTTTATTTAAGATAAAGCTTAAACTATTAAGCTGTTCCAGTGTGGGTGTGATATATAGCACCAGATCCAGTACAGTATTTTGTAAATAAATCTGAGAAGCAGAGACATGGGATTCCTTGCAATTTCAGATCAGTTTTTGAAAGCAATTTCTCATGGCACTTCTGTGACAGGGAGTACATGCACTCAGAAAAGCAGCACAGTGAGTGAACAAAGGAGTCAAAGCTAGGGTAGCCAAATGTACAGACTTCGGCAATGAAAATACATTCAGTAATCCATAAAACATACTGATTGGGCTGAAATCAGCAGGTGCAACAAAAATAGATAACAGCATTCCACGGGCCAGGCACCCCACGGGCATAATCCCTGTAAGTCTGCCCAAGCACAGGTTCTTCTTCTTTTTTTTTTTTTTTTCCAGGAGTCAGGAACAATTCAACATTTCTTGAGGTTCTGGGACACAAAGAAGCTGTCAGAATTACCCTTGGGGGCAGTCCTACTTTGTTTTGCTCATTTATTTTTACGTGTAGGACAAGGTAAGCACCAACAAATATTTTCCTGCCCGGAGCAGGAAGGGGGATGGTTGCTGGTTCAGCAGCTTGAATTGCTTCACAAGAAGGAATTGCCCTTGCTCCTGTGCTCAAGCAGTCATGCAGTTAACACTTATGCAAATGCCTGTCCGTATCCGAACAGGGGATGGCGACACCACTGTGACTAATGAATGCAGGCTATCAAATAATCAAGGGACTTCCGGCCTCAAATGTGTTTGGGAAACCCTACCCCTGTGCTCTGGGAAATTGTATTCGCTTTTTGTCCTGGGTGCTTACGGGTGTGGCAGTGAGAAAGACTTCAGATGGGAAGGGTCAAGTTTGCTTAACCCTTAAATACTTGTTTGCTGGACACTGTTTCCAGCAGGAAAATCTGAATTGCACAATTAGAGAAAAAAAAACCAAAAACAACCCAACAGAAATGTGGCTAAAATCCTGTGAGTAATAGATCAGCTTAAGAAATGTGTAAAAACTCCTCAGAAACAGAACAAAACAAGCACTATTTTTGCACTATAATCTGTTCCTAGTGAGCTGTTTGCAAACCCCAGTAGGGTGCTTGATACCTCTCTGGCTGTTACCTGCTGGGATATTCCTGTGACCATCCAGCCCCGTGGAACTAAAACCAAAACCAGATGGCATAAAAGGCTTCCTTATGCTAACTGCAACAGTGAGTATCTTTCAGAATATCTGTCATCCTGGAGGAACAGGCAGGATCCATGAAGATGAGGTGGTTTGCACAACATTATCCAAATGTTGTAGATCCAACAGCATTCCATGCACACTCCTGGGCTTCTCCTCCAGGGGCTTGTTTCTGTTGTGTCACAATGCTCTCCTTCTAGTGCTATAAACTGAAAGAGGAATCCCTGAACAGAGATTCCCCTTAGAGTTTGGAGTCCCCTAGCTCCCCTGAGGGAGTCTTTTTAAACTCATTAAAGCTCATACCTCTGGCAATCTTTTTTGCAACAGTGCCTTGTCAAGTTATGCCAAGCGCATGCTGGTGGAAGACTTTTCCATCTTAATGTCTGTTCATTCTGCTTCATCCTACCATGCCACATCTTACCACCCACCACATCTTACAAATCCAGCTTTCCCATGCTCTCTGCTGCACCAGGAAGATTGCTTTTCTCACCCTTCACACCCAGCAGGTTATCAAGTCAGCTGACAGTGGTTAAGGACCTTTTCTTTTCTCCCACTATCCCTCAGCTGCCACTGATGTATCCCTTCCTGCTACCTACTGCCTACTTGGCCTCCCCAGTTCAGCCTTCCAATGTAATCATTGCTACACCCTCTTCAGCTACCCTGCTCAAAAGCACCTATTTCCCACAGATGCCCAGTCCCCCCAAAGCATTTATCCTGCTTTATCCCCTTCATCTGTCACAACCTCCTTTCATGCCTTACTTTTCCCAAACCTTTTTAACACAGATAGGATTAATGATGAAATGAACCAGCTGAGAAATGGGAAGGGCAAAAGCTTCTCATTAGTTTCTTTTTTTTTTCCTCTCTTCTGTTTTTAAGGGAAAAATCCAAACACACTTTAAAGGACTGAATATGGCTGAAATTACACTGGAAGGGACAATCTGTTCCAGCTCAGAAGGTGGTGGGAAGAGAGTCCAAGCAAAAGCAAATTGGCTATCTCCTACTGTAAAATGGAAGAACAATAATATTAATTGTCTTCCATTCTGTATGCAAGGGTTTGGCAGACCTGTCCTGGCTGCTGTATTACCATCAAAGCTGAAATGCTAAGACGTATGCCCAGTGAGAAGCTGTGAAAGCAGAGCAGCAAAAAGAATGCGGGGGCTGCAGGAGGGAAGGCTTGAAAGGCTAACTATGAATAAAACTGGGCTTAAACACATCTGCAAAAGAAAAGGGACAGCGATTTTCTTATCAATATTTGAAGGGCCTGTACACCAAGGGGAGTTACCTCCTCCAGGAGAAAGGATGCAATTAGGAACAGTGGCTGAAATCACAAGGTGAATTTAAACTGCCCATTGTGAAGGGGAAAAAACAAATCCTCTTTACAGAGGAAGATATTTTAGGAAGCAGGCATCCCATTGCTTAGAGTGTGGAGAACTGATCCAACAGAAGTGTGTTGCTTGCCTCAGTCCTATATGGCCAGGGGCACACAGTAGCTGACCTAATGGGGTTTTTGCTTAATCCAGAACTCCATGTTCTGGTTTTTGTTTAATCCATATTCTGGATTAAATGATCACAAATTCACTATTTGCATATATTTATTAAAACAGGTTACAATTGTACTCCCAAGACAGAGTGGGGGTTCCTCAGCCTGGAGAGGAGACCTTATAGCACTTTCCAGTACCTAAAGGGGGCCACAGGAGAACTGGAGAGGGGCTTTTTACAAGGATATGTAGTGATAGGACAAAAGGGAAAGGCTTGAAACTGAAAGAGGGTAGCTTTAGATTATATATTAGGAAGAAGTTCTTTCCTGTAAATGTGATGATGCACTGGCATAGGTTGCCCAGGGAAATTGTGGATACCCCATCCCAGGCAGTGTTCAAGGCCAGGATGGATGAGGCTTTGAGCAACCTAGCTTAATGGAAGGTGTCCCTGCCCATGATTGTCAGAACACAATCTTTAAGGCCCCTTCCAACCTAAACCAGTTTATGGTTCTATGGCTGACTCCGTGCTCCATGTGCCACAGCCTGGCATCACTTCACTTTCCTCTGTTGCCAGCACAAGTGCTGCCTCAATTATTAATGAAGGAGTGGGGTTTTTTGAAGCTTTTCTTATCCCAATATATTAAATCTGTCTTGGAGCTGTACTACTGTGTAATTAAATTTAATGCATTTGTGTTGGAGGCACAAATAAGGAGGATGCTGCAGTAGCAGCGTAATGATGGGATTTTTCTCCAGCTGATGACACACACCCGAGCATTTCCAATTTTCAAATTGTGACTCTAATGGTTCATTCCTGTTCTTTAGCAGGGGGTATGTGTGAGACTGAGCTGCTTGTTTTGTAAAAGTCAGTGGCTACGCAGCGTATGTGAACCCAGATCAATAGCTCACCCTGGAAACTGGGTGTGGGGACATTCAGACTTCAGGTGGTAATTTGCTATTTAGTTTGGACAGTACAGAGCTTACTTGTCTCCCTTGCCAGCACACACGGATGTTATGGGATCTTGGAACAACATGTTTAAACATCTAAAGAGCAGCAGGAAGATGGGAAAATTAGGAGTCCTGTTAGGACCCCATTAGGTCAGCTACTGTGTGCCCCTGGCCATATAGGACTGAGGCAAGCAACACACTTCTGTTGGATCAGTTCTCCATACTCTAAGCAATGGGATGCCTGCTTCCTAAAATATCTTCCTCTGTAAAGAGGATTTGTTTTTTCCCCTTCACAATGGGCAGTTTAAATTCACCTTGTGATTTCAGCCACTGTTCCTAATTGCATCCTTTCTCCTGGAGGAGGTAACTCCCCTTGGTGTACAGGCCCTTCAAATATTGATAAGAAAATCGCTGTCCCTTTTCCTAGACAGCTGCAGGCAGGAAGTTCGCCATTCTTCAGCTTCATGTTTGCATTTTTCTGGAGCTCAGGAAATTTCCAGTCTGGACACTGAGGTGGGTAGCACTGACTTACTTATTTTGGAAAACCACCTACAAGTCCCAGTAAGTAATATACCCTCATGCCAGGAAGCACTTTGAAGAGTGCAGCCCATAAAACAGGATCTAGATCACGTCTTTTTAGATGCACTCCGATAGTTCATGTATTTTGACATAGGAACATCTGCCCTGCATTTTCCAGATTACGATTTGTGGGAGCTCGGTTCTCTGTTAACTTTACATCAGTGGGAACATTAATGAAGAATCAGTGAATTCACTGTAAAGAAAAAGCAGTTCTTGCTCTTACAGAGTCTTCCTTTATTTGTCTTGGATCATGCCATTTTCTTTGTTCACGTATCACCAGCACAGGACTAGCCGGATGCACCATTTCAGCAGCCTGATATTTAAGCACATATTTACAGGAAAAAGGTATTCCCTGAGCAGCCCTTGACTCAGGATTCAAACTCTGCCAGGCTGGCAGAGCCCAGGGGTTTCAGCCATTATACAGGACCACAATACAAGGCTCATCTGTCAAGCGTTTGGGTGGGTGCCCGATTTATTTTCAGAGGCAAATTTTTGGCTTGAATCTTGCATTTTAATGCCATGCCTTAAACGAAACACTACACAGAGAACATCAAGGAAGCAATTCGGCTCTCTTGTGATGTACTGATTCTACCTACCATGTGCCAGGTATGTCTCATTGCCTTGAAATTTTCCAACACCACAGAATATTTTGATTTCTGTTCCCCTTATGGTGGGCTTCTTGGGCACAAGGTATAAAGCACAAATGGCAGAAGTGTCCTCCTAACAGCAAAAGTGTCTCTTCAAAGTCAACATGCTTTAGGCACTTCTGTCATTTTCACTCCCAAAATGCCCTTCACACAGCTCCTGATTTCAGTAAACAGTATGTTGCTAAGAAGTGACTTGTGTTCATAATAACTCTGTGAGGCAACCAGGAAAGGAGATACATTTTTCCCACTGCCTGCTCTCCCTTGGATTGTGCAACCCTATAAATAAAACCAGACACATATAAACATACAGGCTCCAACCTTTGCCAAGCAGTCCGTGATGCGACTTCCAGTGGCACCCGGAGCCTGCCTCTGCAACCCAAAGATCATGAGTCCTTGTTCTGAATTTGCTCCTCATTTTAACCTGTACAACTAATTATTACTTCTTGCTCACAAGTAGAAACAGAGTTTCTACTTAAAGCACTCATGTCCCTTCCAAGCCTTCCTTTACAAAGACAGGTTCTTCACTGTTTTCTCTCAGACTGCCATAGGATTCCCATTGTTCCGGGTATCAAAAGCCAGTCTGCGTCAGGAGAGTATATTGGCACAGTGCCTCGGGAAATGGCAGCAAGAAGATCACTAAGGACCACATTCTGGACCTGGCAAAGATAACCTGTTTTCCTCCTGAAAACATGCTGGAGCGAACACAGGAGATTTTCCATTTACATTGATTGTCCAGGGGTTTGAAGGACACTATGCTCCCTTGCCAGGATATTCTTTTCTTAGTACAAACAGGGACATGGGTCTAAGTTGGAGCAGTTTTTCTTCTGCAGCATGTCTGACAAACACATGGAAACAAAACAGGCCAAGAAATACTGAAGAACAAATGGGCTTTAAAAATTAGTACTTGATCGACTGTGAAAGCCAAGAACATATTAAAATTTTAAAGAGGACCATGGACCATGAACTCTTTTGGAGTTGGTGGGTTTTTTTGCAAGTTTTTGCACTTGAAGTAACAAACATCAAACCATGGACGCGGGAAAGGATCATTCCTGGGCTTACAAGGGAGTTTTTGTCAAAGACTCATCTGCCCCTGCATGCCTGATACCTGACTCATGAATCTGCACATCAGATAATGATAGATCTTCCTTCCCTCCCCTTTCTTTCCTTCATCCATCAAATACCAAATCCTTTTCTAGCTTCCTATACACCCTTCACTTTCCATTTTGCAGCAGTCCCTGCTCCTGGTATGCTCACCTTATCAAACTGAACATCTACTTTCCCACATGCATTTCGCAGTGCCTTCCTTTTTTGCCCATGACTCTCTCATCATGTGAGAGCTGTGGCACAGGTCCCAGTTAGTCACTGCCCACATGTCCCAGGAATTGCTGTCTGGGCTTTCCAGGCTGCCTTCCACCCTTCCTGTGGGCAGCCCAAGGGTGCTCATGCATCCTCCCTGCCCTTGCAGCCATGGAACTGGTAACGTTGATGAAGTCTTTCCTTGGTGGGATCTCACCAGGGACAGCTGCCATGGCTACACGATGTTCTAGCAGCCATCCTCACGAGGAATATGCATGTTTTGGGAAGTATTCTGATCCACATTAGTCCTAGTGCTGCCCAGACACACATATCTTCCTTGCTCCGGGTTGTGCCAGCACATCTCTTAGGACTTTCTCACAGATGACCAGGGCAGAGCAGCAGCTAACGGGGATTTATTGGTGTGCATTAGCTCAGCGACCCTGCATGTACCACAGAAAGCTGCAGTGCCCTATAATGTATTAATAGACACTATAAAAACTTGTGGCTGGAAGAGAGGGGGTAACTTTCACCACTCAACACTTGCATGCTCCTAATGGTAATGACTGTTCCCTCATCCCTTTCTCTCATCAGCAGCTCTCAAGGAAGCATCATTACGACGGCATATTCCAGCACAAGAAAGACATCAGGCTCAGTTCATTTAAAAGACATATTTCAATAAAGCCAATTTGACATTCAGATCAGAGCTGCCCTCAGGGATCTTGTGCCTGCCCTGCATGGCTACAGTACTCAGCTGTAGCCCACGTTTGCACAACATGGGTGTGTAAGATCTGGAGATGCCCAGTGAGTGTGGATTCTCCTAAAAGACTCTTAACATAACTCTCAGCTTTTTATTGCACTCCACAATACAGTGGTGCTCTGACACATGTTAGAATGATATAAATTAAATTACATAAAGCAATCAGTTCTTCACTTGTAGTCCAATTTACAGTACTTGCTTCCTGGGTGGAAATTGATAGTAAGTTTGATATTTGGATCCTCAGTGGACTCAAAAATGAGTCAGAAGAAAATTACATCTAAAATGTTTACAGAGATAGCAAATTTCACTGGAAAAATATTTTATATTTTAGTAGTATTCCACTTGTTCCTTTAAGCGATTCAGTGCTTTAAGTAAATACTTTTGATTGCCTCAATTGTTCTAAAGAAAAACATTTGGATTCCAGTGATATTTAGGAACCAAACTGAGATAAAGCAGTGTCTATTAAACTAGGTAAATAATAACAGCTCCTGTTACAAATCAAGCTGTTGGGCTTTGTGATCTCCCTAGGACCTTTGCAGCAGAATTCTGCAGGCTCTGAAGAGGGTACCTGTTCACATGTTGTATCTAAAAAAGAAGGTGGGAATTAGCTCCATTACTAAGCAAAAAGGTTACTATGTTTCCCCCAGAATGCCTTAAATTATAGTAAAACAATTCTGTGAGAAACACAGTATTTAAAATACTGGAAATAAATATCAGCACAGTTGTTTCAGTCAAATAGTTCAGACAGCACGGTGTCTAGATGTAAAAGACAATTTACATAGCTGGAGGTAACATAATTCTTACACTGCATCTTGTGGATATGTCTTGGCTTCCACTTGTTTTAAGAACCAGACACGACTATGAAGGTACAATCAAAAACTGAACGTGTGAATCACCACCTTACATGAAATGAGTAGAGGGTGGGATCCAGCTCAGCAGCCCACTAAAAGACTGGCCCTAAATTCTCTGCCACAGCATCAGTGGAAGCAATCACCTTTCCGTGGAGGGAGCTGTTTCTCTATGCACCTACAATTAAGGTGCACATCTATCTTAAACAGGCAAATTGGATCCCAGCACGTAATGCCAACCAACATTCCTGGCAAGTCACAGTCATAATATCATGACTGATATTTAAGGGTTCCATCAGCCACTGTGTCTGTGTTACTTGTTTGCACCTCCTTGCCAGTCCACATTACCCAAACAGCCTCGGTTTAATGCTGGACTATTATGCATGAAGAAAACAATTTTGCTTGTTTCACACAAAATGAGACCTACTGTGGAATGTCTTTTACAGAACTCTTGCTTACATCCATTAAAGCTTTCGTGATCGGTTAAACAAAACTGATCGCAAAAATCATAAGTTTGCCAATGAGGAATAATTGCATATTTCTAGAAATATAGCACATATTCAATAACAGACATTCATGCTAATTCATGCACTGCATAATATTTTCCACTTTGATGGCTATGAATTACACACTGTAACTTAATAACTTGGAAAAATATGCCATCCCAGGAATAACAGAGGAAAAACATAACAGCAGCCACCTGCCAGATGTAATAGACAGTTCAAATAGCAGCTACATTTATTTATGTATATATATTTTTATATATGTAAAAATTGAGGGCTGCAGCTGTTTGATTCTGCCAAATGTATGAAAAGTAAAAATATTTTAATCATCACTCCTGTGGTGCTCACCTATTTCACAGCTCTGTGGTACTGTCTGCCATTTACTGGTGAACCCATGAGCCTCTAGAAAGTACAAATGTATTTGAGTTAATCTCTGCCACCATGCAATGCTGCAAATCCAGAAGAGATTGCCCACATCTTTGGATTTAAAATTGATTCTTTTTCTCTAAAATGCTTCTCCATCCATCAATGTCCAAGCATAAATGTAGGAAAGTCCTTATGGATTCATTTTACTCTTGCATTTCTGTTTACATGCTGCTTGAGAACTAAGAGTAAAAAAGTAGCCCAGAGAAATATGGCCAAATCATAGACTGGAACACAAAAAGAACTGAAATTGCTTTTGTCTTCCTTTTGTTTTCCCTTTCCTTTGTACTGATCATCAAAGTGATGGAAGTTTTTTGAAGAGGGGAAAGAAAGAAAGGATGAAGTGCCCCCATCTTCTGCAGTGTCTATCACCTGATAAAAGGCTTTTAAGGTGTAAGATTCCCCAGAGATGATGCTGTCTTGGCAGAAAGTTCCCACAAAGCCACCTTTGCAATATGGTGTATTGGTTTTGGTCACTCCATTAAAATGATGTTACTTGACTGGGTAACAGCTGACGGGAGACACGTTTTGGATGATGACCAGTGTTAATTGTGGGCAGGAATTGCATCTTTAAGCAGTAAGCTGAAGCAAATCAAGTGGAAAACGCACACTGCTGCTTGGAAGTTTAAACTGGGGGAAAAGATAGTGGAAAAGATTCAGGTATTAATGCATGGAATATGGAGCTCTATATAATGGAATTTGCAGTGATGTGTGTCAGGATGCAATAAAACTTTACCTACAGAAAAGCTGGCCAAATTGTAACTCAGCTGACCAGAATACAACATAATATTGTCTCAGAGCAAGACAACCTATCAGCTAGCAAAGCTGAAATGAAAATATTCAAAGCAAAACAAGTTCTAGTAAATCAAACGTCTGCAGATGCCTCTTGTGGTATAAAAGTTCATCGTTGGGTACATAAATAGTTAATATTTACAGCTGAGAGCAAGACATGGAGAGGAACCTTTCCCTTCAGGTTTCACTAAAATAAAGCATAGATTTTTAGAGAGGTTTCTTTAAATAAGGCTTCAGAGTTCCTTCTTATAGCATCAGAGGCCTTTCATTGCTTCAGCACAAAAGCTTAGGGACACCCCCCAACAGTTCAGCCTCTGGTGGGAAATAAAGTTTCCACAAAATCAACTTTCTATTCAAGGAAAAAAATCAAATCAATTTCGCCCAAAGCATTCAGATTTCCTTTGGGAAAATCAAAACAAAATATTTTCTTCACTACATGGGCTTGACCCAAACCAAATGTTTCAGTTTATTTTTTACCTGAACAAGAATATTTTATTTCAGCTCCGTTCAACTTGAAACTGCCTCTGGGTGTGCTGTCATGGTGGATATAAATTGCCCAGGAGAATCTTGGAATAAGACAATTTGCATCCCAGCCGGTTAGCCAGCTCATAAGAAAATATTAATTCAACAATATTAAAGTATCGTATTTATAACAACAAGACTGAAGCAATATATTTGGATACTTCCAAACCAAAGTCCTTCATAACTTTTCCTCCCACTAAAAATTTTTGATATGGGGAAAGAAATGTTTTAACAGGTAAAATCACACATGAGAAAAATAAATAATTCTGATTCTAATTTCCAGCCAACTAATCATTCCGTCAGTTTTATGCCACAGCAATTCCACTGAGCTCCACTGGAATGACACAACCTAAAGGGGTTGAAGGTACGGTGTTTCCAATCTGACCTCAGTGCATGGGTTTAGGCAGATAAAAGATGTGTCTTAAGGTGCTCTGGGTTCTCTCTCACATTTAACTTCCCCTTGGCACTGTAAGTATGCACAGGAACTGGTAAATCCTGAAATAATAACGTGGTTAGAAAGGATGACACCTTACAAATCCTCAGGAATATGGCACATATTTCCAAAACTCGTGGATGAATGAGATAATCAGGTTTTCAAAAGCAAGCTATGAATTCAGCTTCAGCTGAATTGAACAGAGATTGAAACTAGCATTACTGTGTGGGATAGACATGAAAATTTAGAGAGCTTCGGTTATATACATATATAGGTATATTTTCTTATTACTTACAAATTAGAATTAAACTGACTTATTCCAGCTTTCCCTTCAGCTTCAACTTCTAATATTCAGTTGTCATTCAAAAGCAATCCAGAGCAAATTAACAGACACCCAGCTTCACACCAAAGACCCTTACAACACCATGCCAGTTACCTCAGGTTTACAGTCATCAGGACACGGGGCTCTGGTGCTGCAACACCCAGCTTGCTCAGGATCATCACCTGTGAACAGCAAGGTTGAGGGATGCTGTTCCAGCATGGTTTTCAGAAGGCTCATGTCAAGCTGTTCTCACCTCACTGCAATGCCTGTAGGCTAGAAGGCTGAGAGGCCCAGAATGAGCTCAACTGCATCAAAAAGAGAGGAAGGTTTTTAGTTATTAGTTCTGGATTGTAATAGCTAGCCTCTGATTCATGTCCAGCAGCCCCCAACGAATGCAAACAGACACCAAACCACAATGGTCTCGACCATAACACAAATTATTCACATCCCACTTGCCTCACTTTTAGATATCAGAGTGATTGATTAACATCTGCAGTTAGTACTACATTTACTGATTACAAAATCTATTCGGAACACCAGAGACGTGGCAAACTCGGAAACTGCGGAATTTTACACCTGAAACGATCCTGAGAACACCAAAATTGAATTATGTAAACTAGGCTTTTAACTTCTCCTCTTTCCGATGAAAATTATTGAAAAGCAGCATTTCTAGGAAGTGTTTATGTGTGCCATGCCAAGCACAAAATCCTGCCCAAGAGAACAGAACAATGTCCTACAAAAAATTTCCAAGCAGAGCTAGGGAACAGGGGAGGGGCTGTCGTGAATTCGTTACATTGGTGCCTTACAGAAATTAAACAGCAACATGCAGTCTGTTCCCATGCCAGCTGTGTTTCTAGAGGCTGCTTTCCGTCTACTGCAGACCACATTATTGCCATTTTAAGGGAAGATTTCCCTTAATTTACACAGGCTGGGACAGAGTGCAGCTGTCTGCTTTCAGCGCTGCCTGGGGCTGCAGGTCACAGCGTGCCAGGCGCTGCTGCTAGCGACCTGCGAGCTCCTTTGTTTAAAATGGAAGATCACGGGACATACAGCTTTCCAGAGCTTCCCACCTTTAGGAAAAGCAATGGTCAAGGCTGGTTTGGATGTGACTGATCACTTAGGAGTTGTTCCACGGTGAGCTCTCAAGGTGGAGCTCACGCTTGGTTTTGCAGACAGATGAGAACCCTGGTATCTTATTTTTATTGGGCTCTACAAACGAAGATTGGACACTTCTTTTGCTTGATGTCTGCAGTGATACTATATGGAAGGAAAACAATTTTCAGGTTCTTGGGAGGAGGTGAGATGAATGACTTTGCAGTCAAAATAAGATAGAAATCCTGAGATAAATAATGCAATAAACTCATGATCAGCTGCACATCCAACACACTTTGCTAGAAGACATAAGATTACAGATTTGTTTCTGATATATCAACCTACACAAAACTGGTTTCTGATTTATCCATGCTTCATGTGCAAACCTTAAAAAAATTTTACTATGCCTGTGCCTCAGTTTCACATATGCCAAATTGCTTTCTGTGAGGACAGCTAAGTTTTCAGAAGGCACTCAGACCTTGTGGTAGATACTCACGTGTCTAGAGCTACACCAAAGTAAACAGCACAGTCCTTAAATGAAGAGCTTGTGACTGTAGCTGCAAAGGTCTTAGGCAAGGCAACATTCAGCTGGCTTGCACTTCACTATTATGTTCTTGATGTCCAGGGTAGAGCTGCAGTTTTAAATGAGTCATTGTACACCCCCAACTACAGTGTTTGTCAAGGTCCAACCCAGGCCAAGTTTGGAAGAAATTAACTTCTGTAGCTGGTATGCAAATATGACTATAAATCAATTATCTTACTTCATAAATAGTAAACAGCCAGGGCTCATTGATCTCTCCTGCAGGGCAGTGGACTGTTTGCCAGGGTCTTTGCTTTGAGTCGTAGCTCTCAAGGTTACTCCTCAGAGCCGAGACATTCCTTGACTTGAGAGATTCCTCGGCTCAAGAGATTCTCAGTAAGTGATTAATAGCATGCTGAACTCTGAAATCTTAGCTAAGTGACATGATTGTGCACATATAATCCTTGAGACATAAACCGTTGACTAAGTCTGGGACTAAGTTTGGAATTAGGCACACATAAACTCCCTTCTGAGAAGGATCTTAGAACACAAGGAGGTCTTTTCTGAACCTCATGACCCAGCAGGAGAGTCTGTCTCCCTGCCTGTCTTCTCTGACCCTGTCCTCTATGCCATAAATAATCAAGTGCACCTTGTCATCAGATCATATCAAACCTTTTTCACGTTTACCATGAAGCTTGGCACAATCACTGGGTTATATCAATAAACATATTGCTACTTCTTTCTTAGGAGTGACATCCATGACACACCCATGACTGCTACGCTATAGCTGTCAGAGCCCCGAGCCAGCCTTCTAAGAAAAAAACAGGACACCTGGGTTCCTCACAAAGGTTTTATGTAGCCCTAGCCAAGGGGTCCTGTGCCCTGTTCTGCACAGTATCTGCATTCAGCAGAAGTGGAGCCCACCCTCTGTGTCAGATATGCACTCTCATGTTCATGGGGATGGCTGCCAAATCCTCTGGAGATGGATGCCAAATTCACTTGGTGAACTCAGTAACCCATTTGGTTATTGTATGAGAAGAAAGTTCCTCTTCTGGTTTCTGGATGAGACTCCCAGGGGTGAAACATTTCTTGCTAAATTCAGCATTATCACCTTTTCTTACCAGTTTGTGTTGTCTGATAGTCTTCTGGCCTCACCTATGGGACTGAGATGGGACTGGCCTCACTTTAGTACTGCGATGACACATTTCCAAGTTCCACATGGGCATGAGTGGGAGCTACTGCCTTGTCTGCCCAGTCTTGCTGGGTTCATCTGTGAGTAAAACTGGCTCCAAAGCACTTTACTGTGAAAAGCTTTCTGTAACTGTGCCCCACTGATCTGAATGAGCTTCAGTGTGTGGTCTGAGACTCACTTTGGTACGGTTTGGGTCCATGAAGAGATTAGCACACGTCAGCTTAGCTGTAGTACCACTCCATGTGTTTGAAGCTCCCTGGGATCTGCAGCAGGGTTAATAGTGCTGCAGACAGAGCTGAGCTGTGGGAGCATCCTGCAGCTCCCATGGGCCTGCCAGGACCCATGGGTGCCCAGTGACACTGGCACCTTTCTGAGCTCTCACTGTAAACTGCCTGAGCCTGCCTGTTTAAAGCTATTGCCCTCAGCACGAGGGAAGTCTGCAATACATTTCAGGATGTGCAGGTGAGCAGCAGACCCATTCAGCCAAAATTTTGACAACTGTAAGCCTCAGAAAGTCTGGGAGCTGGTTTTTTTTTAGGTGGCAAATTGAAGAGTTGGCTATCTCTTCATGTGTGTGCTGGCAGCAGAGGTACAAGTTAGAAGCAATGTCAGGCTGTTTTGTTTCCCCTTTGCTCTATACACACTTTGCTTTACAGAACTGCTTCATTTGGGATGCCTGCTTGGGACAGGCTGCTGGAGTTAGCTGTTACATCCATCTCCTGACAAACGAGTATGACATCAGAGTGACTTCAATTTTTTATAAATATCTATTGCCAACTTGATTCACACGTCAGCACAGACCTGGAGTTAAAACTGAAGGGGTCTGAATATTACGCCTGCCTTTAAGGCTGGTGGAATTTCCCCTCTTTATGGAAAAAACTTCTCACACATTTCACTAGTATCTACCATCGCAAGCCTTGGGTTTTGTCTCTCTCCAGCCTGCACCCTGTAAATCCCTGTAATTGCATGCAGCTGTTTGTGAACCATCCGCTGCCAATTGAAAGCGTGCATGGAAAAAGCCCCCAAGCAGAGAACCTCTAAAATAAGCGCTGAAAAAGCTGCTGGTTTACTAAAAAGACTCTCTCTGCTCTGCCCTCCCCTGCCCTCCTCTGCTGTCGCTACCTTGCAGTTTATGACATCCAGAGAGTGGGAGGTCTGACAATCCGAACGAGGCAAGGAAGAAATTCCATTCCTGTTGCGATCAGCAATTCCTCCGTGGAGGCTGCTTTCTCGTGAGTGTGTGCGCGCTTTCTTTTGTGTCACTTCAAGAAGGGCTCTGATATTATTATTACTTTAAATATAGCTTGCCCTGGGGCGGGGAAATGCACAAGGAAAGAGCCGGCGAGCAGCCTATCTCTCAGAAGAAAAGAGCAAGCCTCGCAGCACAGGAACTGGCTTCACTCAAGTGTGCAGTTTAGAAGTCAAAAAACTATTTGAAATACACCATTGTGGAGGAGGCTGAAGAAAAAAGACTTGGAACTGGCTAAACACAGTGAAGAATATCGTAAACCAGGGGGCAAAGTGCATCTATTTGCAGTTTGAAAGTGGGCTCTGAGGTGCAATGTAAGTCTTCCTTAAATTGTATTCTTTTATAACAGCATCTAGTTGTTTAATTTCCATTCCGAAGCCATGCTGGGCCAAAAGGTACAATTAGCTACAAAAATCAGCATGGAGCAGAACGTGTAGTCTCTGATATGAGGCTGAAAATAATTCTGAAATACAACAGAAGACAGAGACCTTCAGCTATATTATGGAAGATGCACTATAAATAAGAGCATATTTAATTATTTCAAGAGAAAGAGACTGGATGGAATCATTAATCAACTTTCTTAATAGGGAAGCAAGAGTTTGCTGTTTAATATGGCAAGCTATTTTAATACTGCTGTGTTTAAAATTGTGTGATTACAGTTACCAATAGCAATAAGATGTAGCTCCAGAGGGGAGTCCTAGTGGTTGCAAAAGTTTTATATCTTTCATTTCTCCAACATTTTTGCTCTCTGAAGCCTCAAGTCCACATTCTCTATCCTACAGCCACGTTTTACTTTTCAGCTGGATTTTCAATATATGCCAACACTGGACTTCCTATGGAACCGAAAACAAAACATTTCAGCTTTTGGAGTAATTCTGGTATGTTTTTCTACATCACACTAGTGGCAAAAATACAGTCGACAAAAGATTGTGCTCCCTCAACTTCTGGCATGGAGAGCTGAGGAATATAATGCCCAATGGTGACAAAGGGTGAAAATTTCCTGTTTTTCACAGTTTATCTCTGTGGTTTTGGACTTAGCAATGGATATTCTTTGTGATGGAGAGAGCTCTGTGAACCCAACTGCAAACTCCTTCATACAAATAAATCATGAGAGAAGATTCTACAGAAATGTTTATGGAGCTGGAGAAATTAATATATCACATCTCTGTAACTTGACTGTGAACTCTGACAATCTAACCAACCTTTCATGTGAAAGTAACATGAGCCCACCGTGCTGCCCTTCACAGAAAAACTGGCCAGCTTTGCTGACAGCGATAGTGATTGTTTTAACCATTGCTGGAAACATTCTTGTCATCATGGCTGTTTCACTGGAGAAAAAACTACAGAATGCCACTAACTATTTTCTAATGTCACTTGCAATAGCTGATATGCTGCTGGGTTTCCTTGTCATGCCTGTGTCCATGTTAACCATACTGTATGGTGAGTATTAGCAGTGTAACCTACTGCATGTATTGACAAGCCTTAAACGTTGCATGCAATAACATCTCGTTATTATGATTTCATTCTCTTACCACAGAAAATTGTTATCACTCCATATAAGTTGAAATATATGTCACTGGTTAATGGATGGAGCAGGTGAAGTACTTGAATCTTTTCCTACTTTGTATTTCCAGCTACAGGCATTTTAAACACGGTCCATAACATTGGCTTATTACTCAGTTGTCAGATGAATTGTCTCAAAGTGTATGTGAAGATGCTTTGTTCTTTCTGTTGCTTTCAGGTTTTTTCCTTGGCTCATAATTTTCGTATTCCCAATGAGAATGTAGGGTCCTGCCAGTTACTTTGCTCTGCAAAGATGCACTGAAACACTAATGACTACTTTTAGATTCAAAGTAGGCAGCCTCCTCCATTATTTTTAATGAAGTAATACAAATGTAAATAATTTTCTTATCACCAGTACCCTGCTTAGACATCTACTTACTAGCAAATGCTGGAATAAATATTGCAGGAGTTAAGAAATGGATGGGGCATTAAAGTTAAGAAATGGATGGGGCATTAATTCTGCTGTTTAGTAACATTTACAAATGCAAAACTATAATTTCTTAAGAGAAGTTATTTAAGTTAATAAGGACTCACGGTTCGTGCCCTTGCAGGAGATTAATAGCAGATCTTTCTTCTCATTTTCACCAAAATAATTTTCAGCACAGCTCACGCAGGAACAAGCAGCATCCTATGTGTTCAGCACCAATTTTCTCAGGCTGTTACTGCCCTAAACTTCAGAAATGAATCTTTCAGTGCTACAGCTGAATTGCTACAGTTCAAGGAGAAGCTAGACATTGTCAGGAGGAAAGTGAGATTGTTTGGAAAGATTTCTATTACTTCACTATTTTGGGACTTAAGGTCCAAACAGGAGCCTGTGACTTAAGGGAGATTTAATCCAGAAAGTTGGAAGTTTATTTTCCGTTTTCAGTATCTCTACACAGATCGCTCCCAGTAGCATTTGCAAACCGCCCTTGGCATCAGTGATGGTGCAACGCTGTGATTTACCGTATTAGCGTGCGATTACCTTTGGCGGGAGAAACAGCGTGAAACACAAATTGTCCGATGGGTGAGATTTAAGTCGTGCGTGATTCCCTGAGACAAGCAACAGGGACTCCTGCTGGCCAGGCTCCGCTGCCGAGGGAACAGACGCCCGAAATCCGTGTGTCGGGAGGGCTTTGGGGGTTGGGCGCTGGATGCCTTTCCCGCACGGCGGGAAGCGGGAGCGCCGTGCCGGGGAAAGGCTGCGCCGCCCTCCGGGGAGACGGCCGGGGCACGGCAGCCGCAGGGCACCCGAAGGCTTTGGGGAGGGGCTGTGCTGGCTCTGCCTCCTCTCTCCCTGCTGCTTCCCTTGCGAGACCAGGAATGGAAGCAGCATAACTTGGGGTGAACAATCATCTGGCGGCACGCACTGGTACCAGGAGAACCATCTTGGTGTGGTGTACTATCGGCCTCCGGGATGATCAGTGATGGCATGGAGGGCAATGTCCTCTTCCACAGGAGCATTTTCTTAGCCACAACTGCTCAACTTCAGCCACATCACCTGTGCTGGCAGTCTTGAGCTCAAACTGGAGGCCTTTGCACACACCTGCTCTGCCGGGACACCTCCAAGGCTGTGGAACAAGAGTGCTCCAGCACCCCTTCTGCAGCCCCTTGAAGGGGTACGGTGATTGCTTTGCTCAAAGGAGAGATGATTTCCTTAACAGCTTCATAGCTACTGTGTGGGCAATTCTGGTTTGGGTGTCCAGCCATGCCAGTCGTGTGCCTGTGCCAGTCTGCACCCTTTGGGCTGGGCAGGGTTCTCCACCCACCAGCAGCCCCAGATCCTGCTGGAAAAGGCAGCACCCTGTAAGTCCTGCCAAGGTGGACATGTCTACAGAGCAGAAACCTTCCTGGAGGATGTTATCCACACCCTTACCAAGGGTGCACCTTATTCCATCCAGAGTTTTCTCCTCTCGTATACCTTCCCCTTTCTTGAATCTGCAGTCTCTAAGGAAGTTTATCTGGCAGATGCCGTTTTATCCCTGCCCCATCCTGGTCTATCGCAAAGACGAGAAATCTAGAAGGATATGACAAATGTGTTCCCAAAGGCCACTGAAGCAAGAGAACAGATGTATGTTGTCAAGTGCAAAAACACTTTAACGGTTTTCCCTGTGTAAACTGGCCTGGCCTGGCAGAGAGATGCTACTGGGAAGTCATGCCCCTGAAAACCAGCCATCACATAATACACTCCAGGGACCACATTTCCCAACAGAAGACCAGAAAATGTGACAAAATTACATCCATAAATGCTGTATGGCTTGTCAGGGTCAGCTTGTATTACAGCAATCCAAGAACACCAAGAAATAGGTCTCCTCAGTACTCACTGAGACTAAATTAGGAATTAGGCAGACCTACCTCCTCCACCTCTCCTTCCATTCCTGCTGTTGCAAATCTTGTACTGTACTTCCAAAGGAGACAGGAACTCCCCAAAATACTAACATGTTCTCACAATATGAGCTTTGGCATTGCCCCATGCCACACTGTCATGGGCAGCTTGGGTAATATGCTCTAAATTAAACCACTACAAGATAAGGACCCTGATAACTGCAGAACTTGCTCCAAGGAGAGCTATTAGGGGTTCCCTGCAGGAACAGAAGATAAACACAAAAGGGGTCCTGCAGGGCTCTGCTTAGCCTGGGTCTGCTCAGTACTGTTCTGAACAACATGTATAGTGTGTGGAGCAAGAGCTTACACAACTTTCCAAAAGCACCAAGCTGGGAGAGGTTACAAGCCCTCAGAGGGACAGGATGAGAATCATCAACAAGAATCTGGACCCCTCAAGAGAAAGCCTGAAACCAAAAAATAACATTCAGTGAGGATAAGTGCAAAGGTAAAGAAGTAAACCAACTTCTGCTGGTGAAATTTATCCAGGCTTCAAGAGTGCTGAACAAGATCTGGTTGTCAAAATGTATCATTAGCTAACTGTGCTTCACTAGCATGGTATTTTCATACAAAAGGCACTTACCATTGCAGGTTGTATAAGTAAAGACTTCAAGTCTTCAAATTCCCTTCAAGATCCATGAAGAAAACTTGTATTTCACTTAGCAAGAGTACCGAGTCCTGTTTCAGTCACTTAATGATATACAAGATGCAGATAAATTAAACAGATTCCAGGGCAGAAAAAGAAGAAGGAAAAAGTTTTAAAAGCATGACCTGTAAGAAGAAGATAAAGTACTAGGCTTTTCTTAGACTGGAAGACAAAAAAAAAATAAACACAAAACTAGGCAAGCCATGATAGCCATCTCCCAACAGCTTTGAGAAAGGAAAGCAATCAATTAATCTTCATAGGTAGTGGAAAGAACGAGGAAAAAGTAAGGGCTTGATTTGCAGCAAAGAAGCTATAGATTGGATATCAGTAAACACCGATGCATCTGCTTTGCATTGCATTCCCTGGAGCAGCCTGTCAATATTCACTGATAGAGGGAATATCCTTATTTTGATATGTGGTAGAGGCCTAAGGACAGGTGAGATAAATATCGCTGGTATGCAACAAAATAATTTTTCTTCTTTAGTTTCCATTAAATCCAAAGGTTTTCTTTCAGAGTTAAGGCAGCTTTGCATATCAGCAGGTGTTGATAATGCAGTAATTACGTGGATAAAAAGTACTAAAGCAAAATTGAGAACTTGCAGATTTACAATGACAAAATTGCTTCTCCTTTCATAGATTTGCTGCCAACAATGTTTAATAATAGCACCAAGCACTAGCGTTATGCAAATAGAATTAAAAAGAAAAAAACATATGCTGCCTGTAGCCTCAGAAAGAAGCAGAGTTAACCCCAAAAGCTATGGTTAGAAGGCTGCAAATAAATAAAAACAACTTCTTAAAACAGTGTCAGGCAGCTTCTAAATGTATCACTTGCTAGTACTTAGTACTTACTACTATCCTCCTAGAAGAATATATGCACTGAGACACATGTCACAACAAAAGATACACGCCACATCTTTAGCTGATGCCAACTTTCTCTTGTGCAGGGTACGAATGGCCTCTACCTAGAAAGCTCTGTGCCATTTGGATCTACTTGGACGTGCTCTTCTCCACCGCGTCCATCATGCACCTCTGTGCCATCTCCCTGGATCGCTACATTGCCATCCGAAACCCCATCCACCACAGCCGCTTTAACTCCAGAACCAAGGCGTTTGCCAAAATAATTGCTGTTTGGACCATATCAGTTGGTAAGTGAGGCAATATTTCAGCATGTCATTGCAGATTTCCAGCTTTTGAGAGGATTTGACATACATACTGCAGTCTAAAACTTTATTCTCTGCCTGCAGTATTTTGCTTCCCACAGTCTAAGAAGTGCTGTAATGTAGTAATTATGCAATGGAAATCAACGACAGTGGGAAATGGAGGAGAACTGAGCAGCACTGAAAGAATATACATCAGTGATAGCATGACTGCATTCCGGTTTATTTTAAAGGTGTGTTGATTTCCCATTTTGACGATCCATGATTACCTAAACATCTGAAAAGAAAAAAATATATCAACTGAAAAAAGTATTTCCCTGTTTTATGTAAGTCAGTTTTTCCCAATTTCTTATTTGGGTAATTTGCTTAGAGATTTTTCTCATGGGCAGACCTTCTCTGCCTTTTTCAGTGTGTATGGTGGGGAATTTATGCATCCTGTTTAGGAGACAACAGATACTGTGTACAGTGAGAATGAGAGGAGTCTCTCCAGAGGACAGTTTGGAGTTACAGTCTGAAATAGGTGTTCTGAATGACCCATTACACAAATCTCTTTTTGCACTGGCAAAACCCAGAGCCTCAAAACTAGGCAGGGAAACACTGATCTTTCATTCCCATGGTGGCAGCATGTCCAGAGCAGTCTAATGGCACGGGAGTTGGAAGAGTTTGGTGTCTGATGCCTGCCGGGATTTCTTCACACACCTGGGGTAGAGGTTCTCAAATGCTTTGAAAGTTCCCTTTCAGTGTTTGTGGTTTTGTAGACCCTTGAGCATTGTCAGTTCACTTATTCAGAGGCAAGAAAAATTCACTCTTTTGCCCTGGAAAAAATGCGAGTTCTCAGCAATCAAAGGTAATTAGCTCCTTCCCTGGCTAATACAAATTATTGCAAGTGGTAACTGTGATCCCTTACCACTCTTCCCAGAGGAGGGAAAGGAGATGATGCCTAACATGCTGCCAGCCTGGCACTCTAAATTGTCTCCTGACCTCCCTCTTGATCCTGGCCCACAGTCTGAGCAAAAGCAGTCTAGGATTATTAGGATTTAAAATAGCTGTATCTTATGCTGCACAGCAAGAAATCACAGGAGTCTGCACACAACAGGAGGACAGTTCTGCATTCTCCATGACCTGATGATGTTCAACAGCATCTGGTCCTGGGGTGCCTTCAGCTGATCAGATGTGGATGTCTAGCACAGGCCAGGTGAACTCCACCCTAAAAATACCTAGCTCTCAACTATAAAGGAAGCCTATAGCAACTCAGATGTATATGTCTTCATTTACATTAGATGAATCATATCTTGTCTCTCCTACAGTCACATTTTTTTAATCCAGTAGAAAACATATTACCTACTCTGTCCAGTTTTTCCAATTTTTGAAACTGCTAAGTGCAAGTATTTTCAGTGCATTTTTCTAAATAATGTAAATAAGTCAAGCATTCCTTAAAATTGTGCACACTGTGTTTGTCTGCACTTGTGTGTGGTGCCTTGTGCTTAGTGTGTGTGAAATTTAGTGTGTGTCCTTTTTAAACACAAAATCACAAAATTATCACAATGACCATTCCAGGGGCAAACCAGTGGTCCACTCTGCTCATCATCATTTCTCAGGCAGGGGCTTACTGACAGAGTATCTGAATTAGCTCACTGTTAAAAGGAATCCAGAAAAAAAAATGTCATTTTAGCCTTATTAGTTAGAACATGGTTTATGTCCTGTAGCAGGAGGGCTTGTTTCTTTGATAGCTTGATATTTTGTTTCAAAAGTTATGGCTTTATTTCGCACTAATAACTAGTAACATATCCATTGTAGAACACCTTTTCTGGTCTCTGGAGAAACTGTCTTCTAACAGTGATGAGATGAGTCACAGATGTTACTTGTTGTTATTATGGCAAGGGATAGCAATGTGGTCCCTATTTATGTAACTCTGAAAAATACAACTCTTTATTTCATTGGAAACCACTCAAGTGTGGCATGAGTGAAGAGGACAGAGTCCTGTTTGACTGCAGCTGGATTAGAACATGTGTAAGGGAACGGTGGATGCCAGGAAAATAGGAAGGGTTATAGGGTAACTCCATCTCATTCACACATTTTGTGTCACCAAAAGAGTGATGAGGTTAAATAGGTACAAATTAACGAAGGCAAGCACACTTAGGTGGGCAGGAATGAAGTGGTGCTCAGCTGGTTTCTAGTCTCATGGAAGCAATCGGCATGGGGAGACCAGCTGAAGGAAGACCGGTTGGTTTCCAGCCTGGCAACAAGCTATGGCACATGGGACACACTCCAGAAGACAGACAAGAAAGCAAACACCCAGGAAGAAGCTATAAGAAACTGATGAGCCAGTCACTGCCAGGCTGGACTAAGTTTGCACTGTGCCATATCGCTTTATTAATAGAATAAGGAAAAATGCCAGTATTATAAGGAATCTTGACAGGTCCCAGATCACCCATGCAACCTGCTGTCCGTCAGTCATCAAACCTTATCCTCCTGATCTGCCACCATCCAGCTAAGAATATGTAGGAAATGGGTTTCTGAAGGTGCTTTCTGTATCACTTACTAAGAGGAAATGCTTCCTGAACAAAGAGGTGCTGCAAGTACCATTTACCAGTCCCCAGGTTCTCAGTGCTACTTAGAGTGACAGGGCTACAATTGATCTAACTCTTTGCATTTTCACACACCTATGGCAGAGAACTCCCACTGGGATGAGTGAGGTGAGGATGGTGAGACACTGGCATAAATTTTCCAGAGAAGTTGTGGATGTTCCATCCCTGGAAGTGCTCAAGGCCACGTTGTACGGGGCTCTGAGCAACCTGGTCTATTGGAAGATGTCCCTGCCTGTGGCAGGGCAGTTGGAATGAGATTGTCTTGAAGGTCCTTTCCAACCCAAGCCATTCTATGATACCTGGCACAGACAGAGCTGGTGTTGGGCACAACACACCCTCCACAGCACCTGGTGTGGCTGCCATCTCACTTACAGATTCAGATCCAAGGTTTTGCTCTCCAGCCTCAGATAGATACCCTTTGACTTCCCCATGTGCTTACAGTTTGCAGTTGAGCTAGTGACCTGTGAACTCCTGTGAAGTATGAGATGGAGGGTAAAAAGGAAGAGAAAGAAATGATAGATGTTATGTTCCCCTGTGCAAATGTTCATTTTAGCAGAGCAAGAGGGGGGAAACAGCCAACAGTTGTGTGTTGGCAGCACATTTAATCAGTTCCAGTGACCATGCAAACAGCCCAGGCTGAACTGAACAGCACTGATGAACACACAGGGCTGTCAGATGCTGCCTTCCACCACCCTCAATATGGAAACGAACTGTTTCGTCCTACCACTTGTCTTTCACTCTTCTGTCTTTCAACCCATTCCCTACAAGAGGATCTTTCTTCTATTGCCATTAGAATTTAATTTCCCTGACAGCCTTTGACAAAAAGTATTGTCAGGGATTTCTGGAAATCCAGCAACATTATATCAGCTGGATTACCTTATCCACCTGCTCACTAACTCCTGCAAATACTTCTAACTGATTTGTGGGGCCTGAAGAAGCTCTTCTAGTGTTTCCCAACCCACCTAGATTATAACTTCTAGTGTACCCAATTAATTACATTTTTGTCCGCTAAATTTGTAATTATCCTTTTATTCACTAAATACGCAAATATATTCAGTCAATTTTAACCAAAGGCAATCAGTGATCTTTCTTCCATTCACTGGCTTCAGTGACATATGAAGCATTTACAAAACAGCAGAAAAAAAGCACAGATAGTTTAATTTACTTGACTTCTGAAATCTTGATTTTCTCAGTTTAAAAAAACCAAATTGTGCTAACATTTGTTTTTGCATTTAGTGGAAGAAGAGCATTTAGCCAGAAGCCTTTGTTTCACTAGACCATGTAATGCCGCAGGCAATTGGTTTAAAATAGATTCTAATTACTGTAACAGACTCTAATTGTGTCTTTAATTCTTAAATCATCCAGTATGCACAGTGGCTAGATAATTTGATTATTTGTAGCTGTTGAAGGCAAAAGCTCATTAAACCCTAAAATCATTCCATTTGTTTTAAAACACAGAGGGCATTATTATTATTATTAATTATTATTATTGTTATTGTTGTTGTTAAGAACAGGTGTAAAAACCCAAAGGATTTCTCCATGCTGGAAAAAAAAGTAGAATTTTGCATAGAACTGGAATCTCTAGAATTGTGAATAGACCCTATACTGAAAAATACATGTAAAATACCTTTGAGTCCTAAATGGGCCTAACAAACGCATTGCTCTGCAAGAGGCCAACAGGGCATCATTCCCTCCTTGAAAGGGTAACATAAAAGAATAACAGGCATGAATGATCAGTCCTTATATACAACATTCCTCAGTTCTTATTTCTCTCTGTTCCTCTGTCAATGGTCTAAGTAATGTGAAGTCTGATGAAGCCCAAGCACTCTAAGCTGAGTTTTCTCTTATCATTTCTCACTCAGCCTACACATCTGTTCACTGCCTTCAGGCAGTCTCTGCACTCCCCAGTCACTAACAACTTAGATTTATTCAGTACTTTTCATGCAGAATAAAAAGCCCAACACGGATCTAGATGAAGCTGGTAAAATACCTCCCACCACATAACTGAAATTTTGCCATTGCTTTTGAGGCTTTGAAAATGAGAAATGTAGCACGTGAAGCAACGTTCTCCAAAGTGCAGGCTGAAGTTAGCTCCAGGTGTACAAATCAAGCCCAGTGCAACTGAGCCCCCAGCTAATTTGGCAATGGGACATTTTATGCTGACACAGAGGCTTACACCTCCTTCACAGGCAGCCTGCAATTTCTCTGCAAGACTTCTTGCTGCCTTACAGCGTATGAAGGGCCAGGGAAGCAGCAGGGATTGGGAGAGTCCAACCACCGGTGCCTCTGGATTCTGTTTTGGGACGGCTTTGGCCTCCTCAGGCTCAGTCTTCTTTCTGTCAAGAGCAGCTTTCATTTGAAAATCCCTTTACAGTTTTCAAAAGGCACAAACAGCTAATAATCTGCTGGCTGGGAGTCCCTGTCCTGAATCTACTACACATCCACTTCTTCCAGGTGACATAATTTGCCATTTCAATCAAGTCTAATTTACGGATGCCTTGGCATAGGAAAAGATCATTTGTTAAAGCACGGAATATATTGCCAAAACATATAAAATTGCAAAGAATTAAACACCAAACTGTACTCTGGCAATATAGCTTTAAAGCTTAGCAGCTAAATTTGGAAGTGCTGGAGCTAAACTTAAAATCTCTACTACACTACCCTCTTTTCCCATCTAGTCATTCACGCTGCTTCCATTTCTTCTTTTGAAGACTTGACTTTGCATTCTTAGCAGTTTTTAATAATAATTTCCCTAGAGAACTTTTTTTTTATTATTATTTTTATCATACTCATGAAACCATCTCTCAGAGAGTGAACACACTCTCACTCCAGCATAGGCTCTCAGGGGCAAGCATTGCAGGTTTTGTGTTTGGGCAACCTGGGACCTTTACCATTTGTGGATGTAGGTGATGCCATAAAAATAAAATGAAGTTTAAAAAAAATCGTTGCACAACATATAGAGAAATTTGCATCAATTATAATGAAGGGTGATGGCATGAAATTTCATTAATGAAGTATTAGAGCTTCAGAACCATCCCAGAATCTTCATTGTATTTCTTCATAGAGACACAATGTATGAGGCCCAGTAGCCAGCAACAATTATATCAGTAGAAAGCTCATTGCCATACTAATGACTCCTGCAGTATTGACAACTAACGAGAACAGGCCCTTCATGTACAGGTTGTCTGGGAGAAAGTAATATTCAGTTCTGTGGAAAAGGAACATCCAGTGCTGTGATGCACATTTCTGAGTTCACTACCACATGTATTCTGGTGATGAGGCGTTACTTAAGATGGTTCTGAGAAAGACACACAACTATCCTATTTACTGTGATATAAATGATTCCCATATTTCCCATGTAACAGAGCTTTTGCTTGATTTGTTCTTCCCAGAAGAGTGAACACATCAGCTTATATCTCCCTCCCATATCTGCGAAGGTTTAAAAACCTTGCATTTTGAACTTGTATATGTTTGTTCATCTGACAAGGAGGTGTTGCTAACATTACACCTTTCTTTTTGGAAAAAAATGCTTAAAGGAATGTTAATGATTGAACTGCTTTCTAAATTCTCCAAATTTGGAAACACAGCATTAAAGAAAGAAGACACAGGCATGTGTCTATAGGGACACGTTTGCACACCAAAGACACTGAGCAACCCAGCATTCATTTGGATGGGGCAGAATACATTATACAGTAAATATGTGTCATCAAAGGAAGAATAATTATTATGTATGTATTTACCATGTTCTTTGGGTAATTGTACCAGGATGAGATGAAGGGTTTTGCCAGTGAAAAAGGCACACACTCATTTTGTGAGCACTTGCTTTTGCAAGAAGCAATCTGCCTTTCAGGTGAAAAAAGGAATGAGGGGTGGTCATGACATTGTGTGGCATTTCTTTCTGCTTCAGTTTTATTTTTAAAGGCAAGTTATAAACAGTAGAGCTGTATTTTAAATAGAAAAGAACCTGCTTAGACAAGGTGCTGATGAAAGAATTAGTTGTCTTTTTTAAAAAAACTTTGTCTTTGTTTGGAAGACCATAAGGACCACGTTCTTTTTCCTCTTGAAGCTACCAGCAAAGAAGCATCAAGTTCATTTGGACCAGGCCTGTCCTGTTATGAGGGTTTTTTGAAAGAATAAGTAACTATTGGTGGGTGCTAATACGACCTGTAATCAGCCAGTCTCTCTTTGTTGGGTAGATCAGAGTAAATGGAATATTTTAAGAAAAAATACAGCATCTCTAGTCTCAGAGTTGAGGATTTCTGCATGGAAAATGCCACATGCAACACAAATGAGAACAGAAGAAGTGTACAAGGAATTATGTTGGGATTCATCCAATCTGTCTGTGCACTGTGGCTGCATTTAATCACCTTCTACATTAAAAATGGCACTGCTAAAGTAGCACTGTGTTGCATAAAAGAAAATGTCAAGAAAAGAAAATTTCATTCATTTTAAAACTATACAGAACAATTTCACAAGCTCCTTTATTTATTATATTTGACTTAAGCCAGATGTTGTGTTTTATGACGTTAAGAAAGGTTCGTGTATCACAGAATACTTTAACATTAAACCCTTAGATTTATGTTTATCAGCAGGAACATTGCAAACTATTAAACACTCAGGCTGCAATTAACTCTCCCTACACGTTACCTGGCCTGTGCCATTGGCATCCCTTCAAAGCAGAAGCTCAGCTAATAAAAGTCAAGGGTTTTGTCAGAACTGCAACAACATATTCCTAATTACCTGAGACAAATTTAGAAACACCTGTCAGGTGATTTTATTTATGATGTGTTTCAGGGTTATTGATGGAAAATAGCTTGTTGAGCTCCTGTGATGTCCTGAAAGCAGGCTGTAGCATTGTGATAAAGGCTTTCTTTTCTGCCTGATCAAAATTGCAATCTGTGTATTTCACAGTATTCAATCCTGCCTTTATGTTGGAAATAAATCACACCCACTGGGAAGACTTATTTTCTTTTGGCAGAACATAGCCCTTGTTACGACTTTTTGTATTTGATCTGAGTTTTGAAATGTCAAATTGACTACTATTGCCAGGATCATAGACTGAGCTGAACTGTGAGTATCCTGAGAGAAAAACTGTGTGATTTTAGGTCCCAGGTGCACTGAGTGAGCAGTGTAAATTTCCCCTTACAAGCACACAAGTACTCAGAAGTTTTAGATTGGAAGTTCCCCAGTTAAATCCAGCGGTGCCTTGCACACTGCTGCAAGACATGGGGAGGTCACCCCTGTATTTCTTGTTGCAAGGACAGTTCATGTATTTATTTTTCATTTTCAAGGGGCTTTGTGACATTTAACAGAAATATAAGCCTAGGGATCATGCTGTAGCACCCACACAGACACCAGCAGATGGGAAATATGGGCAGATACTATCCCTTGAGATAAGCTCCCTTTTTCTCTCTTCAACCCTGTTATCTTGTAAATATGACCAGGGCATTGGCTGGTCTAACAGAGTTCAGTCAGGGTGAAGGGCATTAGCTGCAGGGTGGACAGTGAAACATAAAGCACAGGATCCTGACTCATCATCTTCAGACCTGTGCGGGTCTCTAAGCTGCTGCTCATTCTGTTTTTTCTTCCAAATTATCCATTGCATCAGGACATCTATCCCCATAACTGTCCAGCCACTGCTGCAGTCTCCTTGTATAACTAGTAAGAAGCTGACAATTTGCTTATTAAACAGCTTCTGCAAGCAACCACAAAAGAAGGCATGGAGAAACAACTGGGACATGGTCTGAGGTCAAGAAAAGCCAGAAGAATTACAATTTTTTGTTATCTGTGCCCTTCAGATGGAGTGTGAAATTATTGTAAAAAATAAATTTAAAATTTATCTGATAGCTACATTCAGTCTCCTTTTAAACTACACAATGAGGCCAAGTAGCATTGCTGAAGAAATCTCAGAGATACTAACAGATAAATCTCTATTCAGTTCAGTGGAAGATTAGTGCAGAGTTAAGTGAATTATCAGCAAATCACACCATATAATAATGAAGAGACAGAGAGAGAAAAATTGGGATATTAGGGGATCTTGTCACTTAGACTGCTCTAGGAGGTATCACATTATTTGCTCATGGTAGTGGAATATCTAAGGTCTTTCCATAACTTCTAGCTTATTGCTGCTATAAGTATTTTTAAGCATTACTGTGTATGTAGCATGTATAGCACATAATAAATTAGCCCCAAGGATCCTTTAGGAGCTTCATAGCTAAAAAGACAAACTGATAACAACTGATCTAGGAAGATCCTGTAAAAAAGGTATGGTATTTCCTTCTTCTCATAGCATTATTATCCCCAAATCTGCTCTCCTGAGGGCCTCAACAGTGAGCACTGTGAGGCCATCTGACATGGAATACAGAAAGGTCATATGCTAAACAGAGGGGGTATCACAGGGGGCTGGAGTTGATCCAACACAAGGTTCTATTCCTTTGCAAATTAACATATTTACCTAGGCCAGTGCCAACCATAACTTTATAACTTCTTTTGAGTAGAAATTAAACCATTGCTACCAGGAGCTTGAAAGAACCAACACAGTATAAACAACATGAATTGAGTACGCAGAAAGAAAAAGGGTGTTTGACCTGCTCTACTGCACTTTGCTGAGCCACAGAAGCAGCAGCCTTAAATATAAGGAGGAGAACCTTTGTCCCTCTGTGCAGATATAGGCTGGAGTCCTCTGGAACCCCTTGCAAATTTTCAGACTAAATATTAAGCTCCTTATTGTAAGGCCAGTCACTTTTCATCACTTTTAATCACCATGGATGAAGGGGGTTATACCGCTGTCATTAGCCTGTGTCCCCTGAAGGAGCACATCAAGCCCAGCTCCCTTCCAGCTCCCAAATGGCAGCAGAATTGTAGCTGCTGTCCGCCTTGGACTCAGGCTCTACTCAGCCAGCGTTCCCCAGGCAAGTTGCTTCCTCACCTTTCTTTCTTTATTTCTGGCTGTTTGATAAGTGTAGACTTCTGTATGCCCTTTAGTGGCTGGGTAACTGTCTTAGACAGAGAGATAACAAGTTCTCTCAATTGGAGATCTCTGTGAGAAGCCAAAAGACAACTTTGAAGAAGCCTCTGTCCAAATCAGAAATAATGTCATTAGTTGAAAAGCAAAGACTGTGTTGGAGAATAGGCTCCACTGGAAACAGCTGTGCAAAAGGTTGTATCTTCCTCAAATACTCAGAAGGCCTGAAAAATCCAACAAGAAAATCAGAGGAACCAGAGTGTAAGCAAGTCCTGCCGCATAACTAACAAAGAGAATTTGAGGAGTGCACAGGCAGGAAAAGCACTTAAAGCCAAAAGCAAAGGAACAGTTTCCTGCCGTTGGATTCTTGCTGCCTTTAGGAAATAGGGCTGTGTGCACGTTGTGAGGATTATATCAAAGCAGAAAGCCACTCCATCAGCGGCTTCCTCTCTCATAACTCAGCTCACTCTGAAGCCCAGGGTCTCTAAACAGTTGGGTCAAAAAGGGGCACCTGTCCTTCATTTCTTGCACTTTCCTCCTTGTAATTCTCCTCTAATCCTGTTAATAGTTATTTTATTTTCACAGTTCTACAAATTAATTGGAAGATGCATACCTCTGTTCTTGTTAAGAAATAGGCTTCAGGACTGAGGGCATAAATGAGAAACATATTAGGAAACACAGACTTTTCTGGTTTTGTTTTTCTAAAGTGAAATAGATAATTTATGGTATAAATTTTCATTTACCATACTTTTCTCACTTAAAAAGAATTGAATGTATCTCCTGCTAGGCGAAATAATATGTTTCCTTAGAGATTTCCTGAGCTGTCAAGAACAAAGGCATTTCAAAATTAATAGAATAATCCAGCTGTTACCTGGCACCCCCCCATGTGACATTAAATTTGTTTTCCTTTCATTTACATTAAATAGAATATGTGGCCAAATAAAGTGTTCCAAGGGAAAGATACAGCAAACCAGTTCCATGTGTGCTCTTGAATAACAAACTAAATTTGGTCTACCAGCAGTTCTAAGGAAAATGCCTGGACCCACTCTGATTCCATTCCTGTGAGTACAGCCTCTTGGGATGCAGAAAGGAGATGATGCTTCCCCAGCACTGACTCACTTAGCTCTTGAGGAAATCCATCTGAAAACAAATATTATATGGGGATTTGTGAGAGAAAGCTCCTCATCCACTTCTGCCTCTGCCAACACATGTACCTACCACCAGGGAAGAATTCTGTGCTGGTCTCACATGTGAGGAGAAATCCTAGCCCAGGACTCTGGGGACACTGTCTCGCTGACTAGGGAAGGCGGAAGCTTTTTAACATTCATGTTAACTAGATGCAGCCTCAGATGGTGATTCCCAATCCACACAGAGGTTTTCAACATCCCCTCTTCCCAGGTGGAAATTTCTGCTTCTGCACTGCCACCCATCAGCAACCTGCAGGCATAGGAAATATGGCTGGCACTACTCTGGCAGCAACAAAGTTATCACAGTGAAGGGTTTGTCATGACTGAAAAGGAGTCAACGGGGAAATGACATTTTCAGGGGCATGCAGAGAGCAGCAAGGTGTTGGCAGGTCTGGGGAAGCAATGATGTAATGACAAAACAATGAAATGTAGTGATGTAACAACCATAACGGTGAGTGTCCAATGCCAAGCAGAGACGTGAAGCCAGACTGAGCAGCTCCTCTGCAGATGTTTTAGCGGAAGTAACTGTCACTAAACTCCAGCTCCTCATGTAAGGTCCAGACACACTGTCATCCTTGACACTCAAAGGAGGACACAGTCCGTGGTCCCTCTCCCACAAGTGGCTCACTGTGGCTTGTGGTCCTTGAGCAAACAAACATCCACACTGGGCACCATGGTAGCCCAAAGGAATAAATAACCTTTTGTGTGGTTAATTAAGTCAAAAATATTGAAAATAATGTGATGGCAGTGTGCAATAAGGAGATTTTTATACAACGTGAAACTGAGAGTATGCATTGCATGCTTTGGGATGTAGCAGGTGAGTTATACATGGATATCTGTTTGCTGTTTGAATGTGTGGATGTACCAACAGAGGATATTTTCTGAGAAAAAATAGGCACCAGATACCAGCTTGGGCTTTTCTAAAGAAATCAGACAATATGGCCAGACTGAGCTGCTTGAAGGAGACACTGGCCTTCTCAAGCAGCAATCCTTTCAGAGGTCCCCAGTGTCACAGCACATCTTTGTGCAGTGGCCCATGAGCTGGCCCATGACCCGTTATGTCTGAATCAATGTGACTGCTAAAACCTGAGACGGGGAGAGTTTTTTGTTTTTCATGAGAAGGTGAACAAAGGTGCCAAAGTTTTTGAGAAACGGTAATGACATTTCTAAAAGGTAGTTCCTAACCCTTGGACATTTATTAAGGCACAGAATAATGCTCACTTGCATTAAACAAAATTGAAATGGATATATGCAAGGTGAAAGCACGTGACTGACAGTTTCTGCTTAAAGGAGATTTCACTGAAAGAACCTTGACCTTATCAATTCACTTCCCCTTCCTTGTCTTCACCCCAAGTAACCCCAGTGTGCCACCCTACACACACATTGTAAATTATGGCTTTGATTTATTGATAATCTCAGCACCTCAAGGCAGCTACAAACCCAGTTTACCTGTCCAGTTAAAGTGGTTTTATAGCTGTTGTATACCTCTGAAGCCAGCAATGTGTACCACTAAATCAACCTTTGTCAATTTCACCAGGCTTTTTGAGACAACAAAAAGGATGCCATTGCTTTACTTCTTAACCTTTGGTGTTTTCAAGAGCCTTTTTGCATTCTGAAACTGTGCCCAAATTCTTGAGGTTTAATGCAGAATTTATTTCTCATCTTTTTTGTCTGGGATCTGTTGTGCGGTATATTAAAATCCACAGTTTGAAACAGCCACGTGTGTATAAATCAAGCCATATAAATAAACCACCTTGTACCAGAGGAACATAATATTTAGGGCTTGTTCAGAAGGGAAAATGTTCTAAATGGGAATGTCAACTGGAAATGGAGTGGCTAATGTACCTTCACTGATTGAATGGATGCTCCTATTCTGTGCTGAATTCTTCCTTGTGCCTCAGTTTAGCTCTTTTGAAAGCCAAAGAATATAAATCATAAAAAAGCTCTCGGAGGATACCAAGATTTTTTCCAGACCGACCTTGAGCTACTGGGAGCATGGAATGGGCAGGGTGTGGAAAAGCTGTTTTGTTACAGCCCTTGCAGGTTGTTTCCTCCAGATCTGCTGTTGGCACATGCTTCACTTCCCAAACACCTGTTTGTCCCTAGCTGGTAGCTCTGCATGATCCTTTCTTGTGAAGCTGATTTTCTTCTTGTGACATCTGAATGCACAGGCACCATCTGTGTCTTCTTAAACATCCAGTCACCAAGAGCAGGGAGCTGGAAAGCAAGGACAAGTTAACCAGGGAGTATACATCTGAATCAGCCAGGTGAAACAGATCATTCGTATTCAACTTTTAAAGAATTAAATTAATTCAGTCAGTTGCAATAATGCTAATGCAACTTTAGACCAGGACTTTTTGTTATGGGTTTACAGGACAAACTTGATCTTGACCAAACGTGACATGTAGGTGGTATTCTTGGCCATATGTGATGATTCCTAAAAATCCCATCAAAATAGTAGATGTGAATTGCACATGGAAGCTCCTTTACTGACAGTTTAAATATGACTGCCTTTGAATTTGGTCCCTGTGTCCTCATGGAATTTGCCATACTTATGGCTGCAGAAGCCAACTCTCGAGGGGGGACAAACCCTGCTCCTTTCAGGAGGGAAACAGTAAATTTAGTCCCTGTAGAGATATAGTAAGAGAAAGCTGGGCTGGACATTAACTTTTTCCATGCAGGAATGCCACGATATCTTTTGGGGGATGCCCTGCATCAACTTAACTGGGGTTACACAAAAAAGCAGTTTACAGCTGTCAGTGTTCTCTGCCACCAAAGTGTGGTATCTCTGCTGTTCTCAAACTTTCAAAAAGGCCACTTCCCTGTAGCTGTAGGGGACAGATGCCTTGAATGGTCACTCAGAAACACTCACATGACTAGCAGTGCCTGCTACAGCTCTGCTGGTACAGCGCTTTTGTGCTTGTTAAAGGAATGGCAAAGAAACGCAGGAATTTCTGCTACACGCTGAAGCCCATTTCCATTTTTCAAAGCCAAAAATCTGGATTTAGAAGCCAGTCTCCAGAAGCCGCTAAGAACAAAACAAAGCAGTTGGGGAATTGCTCCTCTTACTTCAGGTGAGAAGCTGTAACAGACTTTGGCCCTTTACTTGAAAAAGCATGCAAATTGTGCTGAAGTTTTCCTCTTTCTAGTGCTGCTGCCTCTGCTCCCATGCCTCCTCAGGCAGCTGAACCATAAGGTAGTAATGAAAAGCATCTTTTTACTCTGTCAATACCATTGTTTATTTTATCTCTGCAGCTCACACGAGGTCTTTGAATTAAATGAAAAAACAGCCTGGCTGTTATCAGCACAGGGCAGAAGCAGACAGGAAACTTCTGGTAGTGCTCTGACTAATGCTGTGTCTTCGTGCAGCTGGACTATGATGCTGGGAGGTGCTGCATGCCTTCAGCACCCCTTCAACTCATCCAAAAAAAGAAAATTAACTTCAAAGAATTCCTCATTTCCCTGGAGCTGTTCAGCACCCCAGATTACTCAGCCGTGGCTGGACAGTCTGGCTCTGATGGTGACCTCTTCCTCTGTGCTTTCAGAGAAACGGACTCAGACCTTTTTAGCCAGTAGCTAAAAGCACTGGAGGTTTCTGTCAGCTCAACTCAGGGGTTGCCACACACTGCATAACTTTGCATCTCACTCACTGCCTTCTCCTAGCCCAAGTCCAAGCATTTAGAGCTTGTGCAGGAGAAACAGAAAGGGTAATACCACAGGCTCTCCACCAGCTTCTGCCCTGGGCAGATAAGAACAGCACTTTCCTAAAGTGGCCTGAGGCATTGCCATGACTCAGTTCAAAATTGAAAAGACAAAATAAGCTACAGTGTTCCTAGAAAAAAAAAGAAAAAAGATCTTTGTAGAAGCTCCAGAAGAACAAAAAAGAATGAAGCACTTAAACAGAATAATAATCTAATATCATTATTTCTGTGATTATTATTGTTTGGTATTTAGTCTCTACTCCAGAGCCTTCCTCCAGGACTGGAGCTGTTATGCTGGGCACTGGATATGTGTGAAATGAAGAGACAGGGTATGCTTTTAAAGGGCTCCCAGTTTAAGCAGCAGAGTGGGAAGAAAGATAAGCGAGATAGAGGAAGGTACCACTGAAATACAGATGTTTCAGGACTTGTCTGTGAACCAGTAAGGACACTCCTGGGCATCCGCTGAACAAAGTAGGGCACAGCATCCTCACACCATAACAAATTCTTCTCTAGTTCATGTTTTTCTTTCTCATAAGCCAAATACAGCAACTGGGATTTCTGTTCCAAAATGCAAACGGGACTGAAGCTCCCAGATTATGGTAACTTTCCACAGGAGTCAGACTCCTCTCTGCTTTCATCCAAACAGGGCTGCGTTATCACCTCCTGCTTCATTCCACTTTTGCTATCATTGCAGCACATCATCTCTTTCATTGTCTGAACACTGCCTCTCTTGGAGAGACAGCATCCATTTGGAGGGGAAGGACAAATGCTGAAAAAAACCCAAAACCAACAACCAAAGAAACAGCAGCTGTTTGATTTCACCCAGACTCTAGCAGCATTTGCAGAAATCCCAGAGGAAATCGCTGAGTAAGCTTGAAACAGACAGAGCAGTCCAAGGAGAATGGACTTTGTCACCTTGTCTTGCCATTCATGACAAGCCAAGGATGCATGCCCCAGGGTAAGACAAATTTTGCATGGCTGTGCACAGAGAAGGCAACTTCTAGCAGTGAAATACAGTGACAGGACTTTTGCAGTCCTGCTGGATAAACTACATCTCAGGCTGCCTCATATCAGTGTCTCTCAGTGCTTAATTTGTTCCCGTTGTTCATCTGGCCATTGCCACATGGGAAGTTGGGTTTTGTTAGCATTCAGCCTGTGTTGACTATATGGAGATTACAGCAAGAAAATAGAAAGACACAATGAAAGATTATTACTCTCAGAACTATGACAAAAAATTATCTTTCCTCCTAAAATTAGTATTTCCCAGCCTATTTAGAATCCAGAACACTTTTAGTCCTCTAATGAAAAACAAGATCACTCTTAGGCCATTCCAGAAAAGAAATACGTAGTGTCATCTTGGTCATAGTTCATAAAATCCTTTGCCAAGGTGGCAGGGACCAAGGAGCAAGTCTGGAGATCATTACATGGGGCCCAAGATCCAAAACCATGTTTTTCTGGCTATCAGGTGTCATAGGACAGTTGGAAGGAAGCAAATGTGTTCTGCCTGTGGCTGAGGTAACGTGTGCAGCTACGATCACCTCAGCCACAGCCAGAACACAGGTGAATGTTTGTTTGTTTTTTCTTGGAGGCTGGAAGTGTGTTTCATTATTGTTTTTAACCTCTTCTTTCTCTCATCCACCTTCAGGTATCTCCATGCCTATTCCCGTCTTTGGACTACAAGATGACTCCAAAGTATTTAAGAAAGACATTTTTAAGAAAGACATCTGCTTACTCGCAGATGAAAATTTTGTTCTAGTAGGCTCTTTTGTGGCATTCTTCATCCCTCTAACCATCATGGTGGTCACTTACTTTTTAACTATCAAGTCGCTGCAGAAGGAAGCTATGCTATGCGTGAATGATATTGGCCCTAAGACCAAGTTTGCTTCATTCAGCTTCCTCCCTCAGAGTTCCCTGTCCTCAGAGAAACTCTTTCAGCGCTCCTTGAACAAAGATACGGGGACTTCAGGGAGGAGAACCATGCAATCCATCAGCAATGAGCAGAAGGCTTCCAAGGTCCTTGGCATTGTCTTCTTTCTGTTTGTTGTGATGTGGTGCCCATTTTTCATCACCAACGTGATGGCTGTTATTTGCAAGGAGTCATGCAAAGAAGAGGTCATTGGAGGACTTCTTAACGTATTTGTTTGGATTGGTTACCTTTCTTCGGCCGTCAACCCGCTCGTATACACGCTGTTCAACAAAACCTACCGCTCAGCTTTCTCTCGCTACATCCAGTGTCGCTACAAGGAGGAGAAGAAACCTTTCCAGCTGATTTTAGTGAACACTATCCCAGCACTTGCATATGACTCCAGCCAGCTCCAGCTAGCACAGATGAAGAGTTTGAAAAAAGAGGCCAAAATGATGGCTAAGGATTACTCGACGGTCACGATAGGAACACATCGTTTAGATGGTACCTCCAAGGGAAGTATTGGCCCAGGGAACGAAAAGGTTAGTGGTGTGTGATGGTCGGCAGCTGCCATGACAACCACTGTGCGTGAGCTGAAAATTTCACCTGCTGTGAGAAGCTCTGATAGCTTAGGAAAATCAGCTGTGTTCAAGAGACCTTCCAACAACATCATATACTCCTCACATTATCCTGTGGATGAAAAGCAGGGTTGAAAGGGTATCAAATGTGCAATTTTTTTTCATACAGTACTTTGGCTGTTTGAAGCACAGGCTTTATTAAACTTATTTTTTTAAAATTCTAAAGGATATATTTCTTAAAGAAAAAAATGCAATTTCTGATATTATAATATGGGCTGTGAAGAAACCTAGCATTTCTTTTCTCTTTGCAAATGAAAGCTAAGCTGTCCTTTGATGTTCTTGCAGAGTAGGCTCCAGCTAGTTTGTCTTGCTACAACTGAGTTTTGTTATCTTTAACTGAATGAGCACTTTACGGAATTTTAAATAAAATGATGGTTCATTTACTAATATATATTTAAAATAAATCTTAACGTATTAAACAAAATCTATTAAAATTGCTATAGATTAATTATATAGATATTTTGTTAACTGTTTTTATGTCATTTTTTCTTCCTCAGTAACCATTCTGAAATGTCCCTGGGCTTTTCTGACATTTGTTCTGTATTTCCAATAAGCAATTTTCAAAGGTAAATTATATTTGAATAGTCCTCTGTTTCCACCACCACTTGTAATCTTTATTTCAGGACTTTTAGTTTATTTGCGTTCAAAAATTTCATGTGTTCAGCTTAAACATTGAAAGTAATGTTTTCAAAACTATTGGTCTTAATTCCCTGCTACTCCCACTGGTGTTGACAAGGAGGTGAAGTGAGAGAACAGTGGAAAAACAGGCACAACATTGCTAAATAATTTCAGCACCACTTCCAGATTCATGACTCTGTTCAATTCCAACAAAGTCTGATTTAAGTAATATCAGGGGAGGCTTTGCATAAGTAAAGCCTTCAGTAAAAGTTTCAAGCAGATCCTCTCACATCATTTCTCTTTGGTTAAAAAAGGCCATTATGAAGAATGTTCTGGTTTTGGTTTAGGGCTTGTAAAGCCAGAATTATTAGAAAACTATTAATTGCTAAAAATAGTTTTCCCTTCTTTCACTGTATTGCTGTTAAGGCAGATTGCTCAGGAATGGTCAGAAGATTGCACTACTAGGACTCAGCCTTAATGAAATATGTATGGGCAAATGGGGCTCACTTGAAAAATAACAGGACCTGTAAACAACACTGCATTTCACCTGCATAGATCCAAGGGCAGAATACCTTCCATACAGAACATAAAATGCATTGCTTGACAGAGGTGCCTAGTCATGAAACTTTCATGCAACACAGCCGATGTCACTGAGTCCAGTGGGACTTTGCTGAAGAGGAGAAATATAAATGCTGCATTCACATGTGAAGCTTAAATCCAATCATTTGTTTTATCCCGTGAATTTTGCAGCCATAATCTCATCAGAACCAATCGTATTCCAGTTTCTCTGGAAAAAGCACTGCCCATCCTGAAGCAAAACTCCAATGCTTTAATCCATCCTTCTACTGAAGTTGTTCAGTTTTTACAGAGCAATTAAATTTCCACTAAGTCAAAGAAGGAGAGAGACAGAGAGGAACTGAATTTTATTCTGGCCTGCCAGGTGAAAGTCTTTGGAATAAGAAGGCCTTTAGCTTAACATACTGATCTATGACAGACAAGAACTTAAAAATTGGCTGGGTATTTGACTGATTTCCAAGGAACTGATTTGTTTTCATATATATTGTATAACTAAATCTGCTAGTTCTATGAGCCTTTTTCTCTGACACGGGATAGGCAGGACCCACTGTGCACTGGTCACACAGAAGCTCTGCATGCACTTGATGGCACTGACTCACCCCACAGTTCTCAGCCTCCATGTCTGGGACAAAGCATCATGCTGTAGCCCCACTCACAGTGATGATGCCATGCATGTCACCTATCACCTCACAGACATTCATGGTTTTCCTCCCAAAATTGGTCATTTAGGATGAACTGATAAATCAAGCAGAATAAATGCTGTGCTCACCAGGTGTTTTATATGCCCTGTCTGTCTCTGAGTACATTTGATCACCACGAAATGAACAGCTTCAGCAGAAGCAAAAATGAACTTGCTGCTCCTGCCTCCCTATGCACACACCCCACTCCTACACAGCACTGTGTCAGGGGTGGCACACTGGCAAAGAAGGGATTCCAGGGGGAATCTGCTAAATGCAGCTGAGCATGTGGACTACCACTGTGGTAGATGGGAGCAGTGACTTTCTACTCTTTCCTGTCAAGTTTGATATGGACTCTAAATCTGGTACTTGGAACTAAGGACAATGCCCATCTTGTATCCCACAGGCCAGATGTCTCCACTCTACAACAGGGGTGATGGTTTTGAGAATTTGCCCTTGGAAACAGGTATCTCAGGGAATAAGCAGGCAGTAATAAAAGCAAAGGTGTTTTGTGAGAAGAGGTCTGAGGCTCTAGATCTGCCACCAAACCAGATTGCCTTTATATGATGAATATTGATGGGGACTGGAGGTCTCTAAACCTGCATGTGAGACGAAAGCAAACAAAGGGGCTTCCACCAGTGGAGGGAATTGCCACATTTTTTGCCATTTATGCCTGATCTGATGCAAGTTTCTCTGGCCTTGCAAAAGAAAGAAGTAGGTGGGACAGACAGCTTGGGTCTTATCACTCATTTGTGCCAGGGAGCAGAGCCCACCTGCATCCTGTATGATGTATATGGCAGCCTGCACTTCTCTGGAGCTCAATTCCTCCCAAATCTCCTGAGGGTCTGGTTGCTGCTCTGCACAGTCTCCTTCACCAGCTTGCAGCTGATAAACTGTTACTGAACATTTCACTTTCCATGCTTATGCCCTTCACTTACCGTCTGCATGTTGCCCACATGGCAGAGCAGATCAGCCCTCTGATTCTCTTTCATTTTTTTCTGTTCCTTGTTCACAATGTCAAATTGCTCAGGTTGCAAATACTGACAGGGAATGTTTCTCTACAGTCACAGAGGGTTTCAACTACTGGCTTGAAGTTTCATTACAATATGACTCTGAACAATCTTTTTTTTTTTTCCCCAGCTTATTAAAATAAAACCTATGTTTTGGACATAAGAGACTTGACAGCATTTCTTTAATTGACAGCTGGAGAGAACATAACACTTAGTTTTTGCTTAGAAGCAGGGAAAACTGATGCCTGACATTTTGATTCTGGAACACTCAGATAGATGGTTTTATTGAGTGATCAGCAGCTTTTGCCTAAGAAGCCTCTCAAGGCCAAGAACGCACAGCAGATAAAGACCAATATCTCCAGCTCTTTATGGACATTTTTGACAGCTTAGAAAGGCCTGATTCTTTCACCCTGCATCAAAATATTAATAGATTTTTGTGCAGCTTGCCTTAGTGAGGATGACAGAGTCAGGACATCAGTTTGTTCTAGCCACCATGCCAAATCTGCTAGAGGTTGTTCATCAGTAGATAGCAATTAATGGACTCATTATATTGCAGACAGATGACAAAGTTCAGCTGTTTTAAAACTAGGATTTACAGCACTTGGCCCATGCTTGGAATGAACACCATGGTTTTAATATGACTAGCTTCAGAGCAACATTTCCATCTTCCAAAAAACTGTGTTTTCATTATGCATCAGACTGGAATGGAATTTTTTGTAATTTTTCAGGTTAAAAAAAAGTGAGAAGACATTCATACCGACTGGTTCAGAGGTTAGAGCTGTCCCCTACTTCACAGGAAAAGCATGCTGAGTCAGTCTGTCATATCTGCATCCAAAAAACCGCTTCATCTGAAAAAACTTTTCAGCATCGATTTTTCAAGTAGATTGACATTTTATTACTGTTAAGACTGCATCTGAAAAATGTCCAAAGACATGAAGCTCACCATGTATCTCCTAAGCTGGTGTGCATCCTTTTTACACTTCAGGGTAAAAAAAATCCTATGTATCTATCCCATCCAGTCAACCATGCACTGTACTTATGTAATTATTGCCAGATGGTGAGATGCATTCTATTTTGAATACCTGTATGTTTGCTTATGTAAATACATAGAGAAAAAAATTTGCTGTATTTTGTAATGTTAATGTAAAATGGTGTTTCAATGCTTTACTGTTCTGTCTGATCGCACTGCTAGTAAAGCAGATTAAAACATTCAAATGCCATCAGTTGTTTTATAAACAGGAGGTTTGTCTTAAGTAGCTAATTTGGTTTGGTTTTATTTCTCCCATAAATATTCAGTACAATGTCTGCTGGAGGCTAAAGTAATTTTAAATATTTTGCTGGACAAAAAGAAGAACATGTTGCAGAATTTAACTATCTCAGTAAACTGGTCCAAAATGAGCCATTGTAATAATTCTCTTTTTCTAAGGACAGCCATCCTTCTACTGAAGAGGTACTCTTTGGGTAAGTACCTATAGCTTAATAATTTTCAGTCTCAGAAACAGTGTATGTGCAATAGTAGAAAGCCAATTAAATTAATTTCACTAAGAAGTAGATGATAAGATTAAATTAATAAGCTGCATTGGTTTGCATGGTAAGGTTTCAGAAGTGAGGAAGCTACAGGAATGGGTTCTGTGAGCAGTGGCCAGAAGGTTCCCCCATACCTGACAGATCCAATGCCAGCCAGCCCTGGGATGGAGGAATCTCTGGCCAAGGCCAAGCCCAGCAGGCGCCACTATGGTGCCAGTGGGATAACAGATTTAAGTGGGGGAAGGTTGCACCATTGCAGCCAGAGAGGAGTGAGAATAGAGGAGAGGAACAAGTCTGCAGTCACCAAGGTCAGTGGGGAAGGAGGAGCAGGAGGCGCTCCTGGCGCTGGAGCAGAGATTCCCCGGCAGCCCCTGGTGCAGACCCTGGTGCAGACCCTGGTGCAGACCGTGGGGAGACGGCTGTGACCTTGCAGCCCAGGGAGGTCCACAGGGGAGCNATGACTGACCACAGCTCCCATTCCCCATCCCTCTGTGCCCCTGTGGGAGAAGAGGTAGAGAAAATCAGGAGTGAAGTTAAGCCCAGGAAGAAGGGAGAGGGGTGGAGGGGTGGAGCTGTTTTAAGATTTTCCTTTTATATTTCATTAGACTACTTTGAGTGGATTGGCAATAAATTAAACTAATTTCCCTAAGCCAAGTCTGTTTTGCCCATGACAGTAATTGGTGAGTGATCTCCTCCTCCCCTTATCTCGACCCAGGAACTTTTCCTTTTGTTTCCTCTGCCCTGCCAGGCTGAGGAGAGCACTGGGAGTTTGGTGGGCACCTGGTGTCCAGTCCGGGTCGGCCCCACCGCCAGAGCAGCACAAACAGCGTGGCACCGCTGCAGAGACAGAAACAACCCCCGGGTCACAGAACCACAGTGCCATCTATTGTCGGTATTTTCATTCTCAAAGACCATTGAAATAAGAACCCCAAGTGGATTTTAATCGTTTTAATTTTCCCTGTCTTAAAACCAAAATAAATTTATTCCTCCAACTGATCTTACAGCATACAAGCTCTTGTTCGCAACAGCAACGCCTATCAAAGCAGTACAGCTGTTAATAAATAATCCCTTCAAAACCTTGCTCTAATCTTAAGATTTCATTGAGCTTTATAATGTGTAGAAAAAAGCGTACAAAGCTGTATTTTTCAGAAGCTATCAGACATAGGGAATGAGATTGTTTTCGCTGCAAATATGTGACATACCACATACGGTGGTATGGTGAAATGTATCAGATCAGATCCCCGAATGGCAAAACCACTCAGTTTTACCTCAGTACTACTAGACCTCTGTGTACAGGCTCCAGCATATCATAAATTTTATGTTCTTTGGAAAACTCCCTGCCAGATTTACCTGTTTCTACATAATTTGCACTGATCATTGAAAGAGAATACATTTAGTTTATCAATATGGCACTTCAAGACATAAAAGCAAGGATGTCTGGAAAAGAAGACACTAAGTTCCATCTACAGATGAATTCTCTGAACGGAGTCAGCACTGCATATGCATCAACATAGTCCCTTATGAAAGGCTCAAAAACCCCCAGAAGGTAAGACAGTTTCTTGTCATTATCTTCAGTTGTCACCACGAAGGCAGGACACCTGTTCTTCTACAAATATTTCTGCAAGTGCATTTGCAATTGACATAAAAAAATCTCAAATAATTTACTTGCAAATTCTTAAGTCATAATTCACTGACAATACAAATATTTGCATTTTGTGAGTTCACTTTTATTATTCCTATTACATGGTAAGTGTTCTGTAGCAGTAGAAGAGATTGAGAGTCTCAGAATCCTAAAACACTTCATCGCTCTCAGGAACCCAGTAGTAAAAATTATATTCCTGCAACCAACCACATAACTGCTGCAGGAAATGGAAGCAAAGAAATCAGTAGCTAAAATGATGGTTGCTGAGTTTCCAAGCACATTTACAACATGCTTGTTTTATAAAGTCTCTGCTGCTGAATAATTTGAAATGACAAAGATGTTTGGGTGATCCATGTCTCTTTGCAGAAAAAGCAAAAAGTGTGCAAGTTGAAAAAGTTACTTTTTCATGGAGTCATTTAGACTGGGAACTGCTGTTGACTCCTAGTTAAATGTCCAGGCCTAAGCCAGTTGAGCCAGCTCCAGTAGGCAATGGAGAAAAAGAGGCAGCCTTACATTAGTATTTTAAGCAAGTGGAATTGCCTACTGAAGAAATCCCAGTCTTTAAATCCCACAAGTATAAAATATCTCCATTCCCAACTAACAGCAGATGTAATATGGCCACACAACTTTGCTTTTCAAAACTAAAGACTTGGGGATAATGGGCCTAATAATAATAATAAGCCTGGAGATAGGTATGCAGAATATTTTTCCCCCTGTAAGGGGACTATTAACAGTCACATTGGGGTCCTTGAGTGAAGCCTTTGCTGAATGGGTCTTCTGAGGAACAACCACCTGGGAGAAAGTAAAAAGATTGAACTGTGCCATCTTCTGATCTGCCCAAGAAGCCAGTGGCTGACGAAAGAGGAACACACTGTGACATATTAACTGAGGTTTCACCTTACAGATCTACACTAAGGATAAAAATGGGGAAAGAAGCATGTTAAACAGATTACTGCAGTCACTGTCAGACTACATTCACTTTTATTTATTCTTACAACTGTTTTCAGGAAGGGACAACTTTTGCTGGGGACTTATTTGCTGATGGGTGACTGAGGTACAGTGAGACAAAATCAGCAAAAGAAGCTACTCAGTAGGCTAGGAACAGAACCCAGAACTTAAAAGACATGGATGAAGGTCCCCTTCCTATGAACCTCCAATTTCCAATGCTGGTGAAACAGATTTCAAAAGCATATCTGGAAATCTGCAGTTCTTACTGACCCATGGGAAAAAAAAAATCTAGCAATGCACAGTTATTGCAATTGAGATTTATGTGTTTGACATGAGTCAGGTTTACTTACTTTAGGTTTGTAGAACCAGCAAAAATATGGATCAAAAGTAGTTTATAAAGGCACTTCCTGAGATGAAGTACAGCAGTTGTGAGACCCTGAAAGACCCAAAGGGACAGATTACCCTAAAATTCCTCTTTGATACTTTCCACGAGAAAAAAACATGACAGTCATTTGGGAACCAGCACACAGGACCTGAAAATTCATCCAAGGCAGGATACCTACTTCAGAAATTTTTTGAGAGAGATGGAACTATTCAGGGTCAAACAAAGGCAGAAAATCTCAGGATTCAGAAGCAGACTAGTCCAACAGTTACTCCACCAAAATATTTGGAATTGTTACCTATAACTATGCATAAAATAAAGGATGAAGTTTCCACAGGAACATAATCATCATGGCTACACTCTGGAAGACAACATTTCTGTTCTCCACATGAGAAGTGTAGAAATTATTTTTCCCCCCTTCCTGTCTTGTAGACAGTGAACCCTTCAAGTGAGAAGGTTTGCTTCAATAGGTTTTTCTACAGTGCTTTGCACTGTGGACCTGGTCACTGTCAATAGCAATAAACTCTTTCCTTTTTTTCAATGAGCTGTACTATCAATAGTGACCTATATTATCAATAGTCCCTTCCTTACTGCAACTTAGATTTTTTTTTTTTTTGCAGAACTCCAGAATATCTTTCTGAAGTCTCTTCTTTCCCCAAAGATCTATTACCCTTCTTTCTTTATCTTTGTAATATAATAGGAGTAATATAAACTGGCTTTTTCTTACCTACATATCTCAGACTGCACTTGATCTCATCACCCAGGTCACAAATAAAGCCACTGTCCCTCATATTGATTCCTGGAAGGTGTCACCCTGACAGCTGGACTCTGGACTGTTGATCAATACTCCCTGAGCCCTGCAATGAAGCCAATTTCCCACCCACCTTATTATCCACTAATGGAGCTCATATTTCTCCAATCTTGTTAAAGGAGACAAGGAGGCTATTAGAGGTTCTTTCAAAGCCCTTGCTAACATATACAACTTCCCCTGCTCCTGCTTTGTCTGTTGAAGCAGAATTCTCTTCAGAAGGTAATTAGACTGGTCGGGTGTGCTGTGCTCTCGGTAAATCCACGCTGGCTATTCCTACCCACCTTCCTGTTCTTTGTATACCGGGAAATGGCTCCTAGGAGGATCTGTCCCATTACTTTCCTGGGAGTGGTGGTAAGGCAGACCTGACCTTAGTTTCCTTGATCTTTTAGACACTAATTTAGGCACTTCTAGACATTAATTATAACTAAATAATCCCTATATTAGTGACTGAAAGCTTGTTGCCTTCAAGGATTATTACTTTTTTAAACTTTCAGAAGACTTACCTTTTCTTAAATTTCAGATCAATCAAGTTTTTTCCAATTGTCTCTGGGCAATACAAGCATCTCTTTTACTTTTTCATCTTAAATGATGTTTGGAACCTTCTGATACTTTCATTGCCTGTACTTCCTCTAGGAGTCATATATATTATTGAAAAAAATATTCTTTCTGCTAGGGATCATGCCAGTTGTTCCAAAAGCCATGTAGGGATGTTACCATATTAATCTTTGACAGTAATAAATTACTGCCTTTTCATCAGCTTTTCTAAAAGCCATGCTCTTTAAAGTAATCTTTTATTGTACTTTTGCATGACTTTGTGTCTTCACCTCATTACAGATAACAGATTTAAATAATCCTCACAGGAAAAATTTATGATACACATGAAAGTTCCTTCTGCTACTTTGACCCTCATTTTGATAAATGACTTCAATTCTGTGACCTGAACTGTCCACTAAGACCAAGAAAGAAAATCTACAGTACATGTATTACTTCAAGGCTCATGTAGGGATCAAGGCATGCCAGCTGGTGTTGCTGATTTTAACTTATTCCACAAGACCTAAAGAAAAGCCTGTCCCCCTTGGAAAGACAACCACAAGCCTAAACAAATGGTATTTATGCCTCCACCTCTCCTTGCAGCTCCCATTAATAAGAGAAGCCTTAATGTCTTATTATATTATTTATTGGCTTAAATTGAATTTAAATTTGTCCTTTGGCATTTGCTAAATCAGATCTTCACTATTACATTCCTGTCAGCCAATATCTTTCCTTAGCTGCAATTATACATCAAAGTTTACTTGAATACCTGAATTCAAAATACCAGCCCCAAGGGCTCAGTAAATACATGAGAAATTTAAAACTGTATGTGGAAAAATTTCTCAAACAAGCAGACTCTTCAGAGGTTCAAAATTAATCTGTATTAGAAAGAAATAGAGAACAAAAGACATAATACAAATACGTGGAATTAATTTATTATGAAAAAACAAGACTTTTTCATTTTTAATTGTAACATGTTAAGAGGAAAATACTTTGTCAGAATTATCAGGAACATATTCCTCCCAGGATTTCATATCAATTGTAATGGGCTTAATTTTCCATTTTTCTGAAGTGATAGGAAAATATTACTAATATTTCTTACATTACTGTAATAAAAGAAGCATGATTTGGTATTTTTTCCCCTTGGAAAAGTTGTAAGTGCTTTAACAGCTCCAGGGACAAAGAATTTTTCAAAAAACATTACTTCTTCTATTTTCTTATCACAAATGACTTGTTTCTGCAACTGCAAATCTTCTGTGTATATATTTTCCACAGCCTCTCTGCAAAGAGGATTTATGAACATGCTCAGCCTCACAGCAGCTCAGAGCTATTGAGGCCATTCCTGATGCCCAGCGCAGTGCTGCAGGAGCACCAATCCAAGATAAAGCCAAGTGAAAGAGGAGCCAGGGGAGCTATGTAACTGGGATTACAGTGCAAGCAAGACCAAAGGACAATGCTGTGTCCCTAAAAGACCTAGGGACTCAGATGACTCAAATGAACAGAAAGGAAATAAGGAAATCGAGAAATAGAACAAAAAGAAAAGAGTCCTCAATGTACACAGATAAAGGAAGTGAGGGTGTGTGAGAAAGAAAGAAAAGAAACAAAACTCAGATCTAACTTCCATCTAAGAATAAAAGGTAAGATAGATGGATGTAGAAAGAAGGGAAAATAACAAAGATAATCAATAACAGCACAGTTGTGCAGAAAATTCTCCCCTTCCCTGTGCAAACTTTCCACCTTGAAAAGCTAAAGACTTGAAACAGGTTGTGTCAATACAGCCAGCATGAAATATACTGAGAAATGACACTGTTGCCAGCATATATGTTCCTTGAAAATGACTGATAGCATGGCATAAGATAGTTTAAGATAATTTCGATAAAATCACATTAGAATTCCAAAAGACTTGATTGTAATCAATTGCTATAAAAAACACTGGAGAAGTTCTTTACAGAAAAGAACAGCACACAAATAATCTCTTGGCAAAGTCAACAGTGAAGTGTGAATTCAGAGCTCTGAATAACCAAAGTGATGATGAGATCACATACAAAAAAGTTGATAAAAAATGACTGAAAAGCAGGCAGGAGCAAGTTAGTAACCACCACTCTTAATTCAGACTACCACAAAAAGTATTAGAACATTAGAAAAGTGTGTACCCAAATGCATGGCTGAGGGAAGGACTGTACTTACTGCAGAGAAAATGGGAAAGGAAAAATTTGGTGCCATAAGCTTAAGACATACAGGTTGTTTGGCTACAACGTGGAAGTTTCTTGCTGGAAGCTTTACAGAAAATATGTTTGAGAGTGTTGAAGCTAATGGTATGTTTCCCCAAGTACAGAAAAGATGGTGAAAAGCCAAAAACCTTTCTGACAGAATGCAAAGACTTTCTTACTGATATCAAGAGAACTTCTAGGTAGATGATGTGAAATCATATCTCACCACTGGATGAGATCAGTAGTAAGATGGTAGAAAGCACTGTCTGTGCAGGGGGAACATAGAGAAAGTATGTTGGAACAGTATGTGCTGTATTGGAATATAATAAGTAATATATATAGCAGGAGTACATAAGCCAAAAGATTTTCCAAACTGAGTGTCTGCCATTCTTTTCTTTTAACACCCTCATTTCTACTGGTTGCCCTGCTGTACCATATGAGAAGCCTTTTAATGATGAAGGAAAGGAAGCCTGTTTCACATCTGGTACTTTTTAGAGAATCTGAAATGATAGGCAGAAGGCAAACAAAATGAGTTCACAGGTGAGAACTGCAGATGCTGTCTGAAAGGATACAGAAATGGAAGTAAAGTTAAACAAGTGGGCATAACCAAAAATACTAGAAAGATCCATACCACAGCACAGAAGAGACTGCACCAGCTTGGTTCCCTCTGCCTTACACTGTTCTTAACACCACCCTGGTGTGTCAGCTCTGTGCCATGAAAGCAGCTCTCTGAAGGGCTGAGACACAGCCTTCACATAATTTCCCCATGCATTTATGTTCAGTCATTTTTAACTGAAAAGACATAAATATAATGCATACATCTTGACCTGGAGATGTGGGGAGGCCAGGCAAACTCATCAGCTGGCTTTCAGGTGAATCCTTCTGAATATAGGGCTCTGGAATGGGCGTAAATAGGGCAGAGGTTATCTAATGGATAGGAGGAGCAGGAACACATCAAAATCTTATCAGTATCACTGCCTGAGTTAGGCAGATTTCATACTGACAATAGATAAATAGATAAAAACAATTGCAGATACCGGGGAAAATGAGAGGTGTGTAATAACAGCTGTCTATATAATATAAGAGAGAAAACAGACTGGCTACAGTTCAGTTCAAATAACTAACTGGCCATTATCTTGCTAGTGAGAGACATTTAGGGAGCTACAAAATGCACACATAGAGATGGAAGGAACAACCTGAAGAGTACTTGAGTGGTGAAGAAACTATTTAATTTGATTGATGGCAACTTAAACACAGCTTGAAAAAGAAAAGTTGAGATGAGGAGGTTTAAACAGCTCAGAGACAGACTATTTGTACCAACTACATCCAAGTACAGAGGCAGGATAGGAAAGCTGCTCTGGAAGACAGGATGCAAGGCCCAGGTTCCAGCAGCTGTGGTCCAAATGGATCTGCTGGGGAAGAATAGAAAGTAGTGGGAGACGAAATTGTCAGTACTGTGCATTGCTAGAATTTGGGATCAAAAATATAAAAGGAATTGGAAAAGTCAAGACTGCAAAATGTTATAGGCAAAAACAGTTACTGCCAATGCAGTACGTGGTACAAGACTAAAAAGTAGGAGGCAACTTCACTGAGGACATTTTTTGACAACAGATAGGCATGTTTAACTGCAAATTAATAAAGAAATAAATAATAAAAGCCCAGCACAAAGTGGGACAATTTGGGTTATGAATAAAATGGAAGCACTGCCAAGTATCTTCGTTACTTTGTGATCTTGCAGGTGAAGTGTGAAAAGCCTACACTAGAATGTGGATTCATTATAAAATCAGCAGTTTTTCTGGTGGCACCTGCTATGAAGAACTCTGAAATCCTGAAGGGAACTAAAACATTTGGAATGCAAAGATGCAGTAAGCCCAGCTCAGGCCACTTCAGCAACTCTTTTCCCCCTTGAAGCGGTCAAGGGACCATGACACAAACAGAAACGCTGCTTGGAATAGTTCACTATTACGGATTCTCTGGTGGGTTTCTTGAATCAGTGGGTTGTGAGCCCATGGTCACAATCTCCCCATCAGAATTATCTTTTACCCAATTAGACCTGATTTCAGCACAGTTAATGAGTTTTCTTTGTTATTTTCTTCCCTGTCCTAGGAGTTCTGCCAAATGTCCTTGTGGCCTGTGAATTCCGCGCTCTTTGTGCCCACTATCAGCAGCACATCCCCGTCCCCAAGCTGTGCTAACCTCCCCCTAGGTCTCAGACCATCGAAACATGCCAAGCCCTAAAATTTAACAAGGCGATTCCACCGACAAGCAATTTGTCTTTCTGGCACCTGGCCATCAATTAGAGCTTGTTCGCTGCTGTTTCAGGCATTAAATCTCCTTTACTGATTAGGCTTCAAAGTACATTAAGACCAAACATCACAGAGCAACCTTTTCAAAGAAAATGTTTACACATTTGACGTTTTGCAGCCCCGCGTCGGCGGCCCGGGGCTGAGGCCGGGCCCTCCAGCGCCATGGCGGGCGGGGCGGTGCGGGCCAGCCCCGGGGCTGAGGCCGGGCCCTGCAGCGCCATGGCGGGCGGGGCGGTGCGGGCCAGCCCTGGGGCTGAGGCCGGGCCCTGTAGCGCCATGGCGGGCGGGGCGGTGCGAGCCAGCCCCGGGCCGGGAGGAGGAGGCGGTGCCGCGCAGGAGCCGCCCCTTCCCGCCGCTCCGCCGCGGTAAGGCAGCGGGAACGGCCGCGGGAACGGGTCGGGAGTGCGGGAGGCGACGGCGGCAGCAGCGGCTGGACCGTGCGGGCCGGCCGCAGGGGAGGGATCGCCGCCCGCGAGGGCGGGAGGGTGGAAATGGAGGCACGGGAGAGCGCCGCAGCGCAGCGGGCAGGAATGGCTGTGTGCAAAGGGGCGTCCCGAGCCGGGCCCCGGCCTTGGCGCTGCCCCGGCGCGGCGCTGCCGTGCCATGGCGGTACGGCGCTGCTGGGCGGGCCGCCCTCGGCCCCGGCCCCGCGGGAGGCAGCCGTGACCCCCGAGGGCTCTCTGTGGTGCGGGTTCTTCTTGCCCCGTGCCCTTAGGAGCGCGCAGGTGTGAGGGGTGGAACGTCTTCGTTCTGACATTTGTTACCTGATCTGATGGTACCTGGGTTCCCCCCAGGATTTTCTTGTGTGCCGGTGACAGGACCCCAGGGAACGGCCTGAAGCTGTGTCAGGGGTGGTTCAGGTTGGATATTAGGAAAAGGTTCTTCACCCAGAGGGTGGTTGGGCACTGGAACAGCTCCCCAGGGAAGTGGTCACAGCACCAGCCTGGCAGAGTTCAAGAAGCGTTTGGACAATGCTCTCGGGCACATGGTGTGACTTGGGAATAGTCCTGTGCGGGGCCAGGAGTTGGACTTGTTGATCCTTGGGTGTCCCTTCTGACTCAGAGTATTCTGTGATTCTGTGACCCTGCAGTCTGTTCACCTTCCAGCTGCCTGCTTGGCCTTACTGCCCCTGTGCAAGCTGACAGCATCCACTTTTGTGTNGAATTCCGCGCTCTTTGTGCCCACTATCAGCAGCACATCCCCGTCCCCAAGCTGTGCTAACCTCCCCCTAGGTCTCAGACCATCGAAACATGCCAAGCCCTAAAATTTAACAAGGCGATTCCACCGACAAGCAATTTGTCTTTCTGGCACCTGGCCATCAATTAGAGCTTGTTCGCTGCTGTTTCAGGCATTAAATCTCCTTTACTGATTAGGCTTCAAAGTACATTAAGACCAAACATCACAGAGCAACCTTTTCAAAGAAAATGTTTACACATTTGACGTTTTGCAGCCCCGCGTCGGCGGCCCGGGGCTGAGGCCGGGCCCTCCAGCGCCATGGCGGGCGGGGCGGTGCGGGCCAGCCCCGGGGCTGAGGCCGGGCCCTGCAGCGCCATGGCGGGCGGGGCGGTGCGGGCCAGCCCTGGGGCTGAGGCCGGGCCCTGTAGCGCCATGGCGGGCGGGGCGGTGCGAGCCAGCCCCGGGCCGGGAGGAGGAGGCGGTGCCGCGCAGGAGCCGCCCCTTCCCGCCGCTCCGCCGCGGTAAGGCAGCGGGAACGGCCGCGGGAACGGGTCGGGAGTGCGGGAGGCGACGGCGGCAGCAGCGGCTGGACCGTGCGGGCCGGCCGCAGGGGAGGGATCGCCGCCCGCGAGGGCGGGAGGGTGGAAATGGAGGCACGGGAGAGCGCCGCAGCGCAGCGGGCAGGAATGGCTGTGTGCAAAGGGGCGTCCCGAGCCGGGCCCCGGCCTTGGCGCTGCCCCGGCGCGGCGCTGCCGTGCCATGGCGGTACGGCGCTGCTGGGCGGGCCGCCCTCGGCCCCGGCCCCGCGGGAGGCAGCCGTGACCCCCGAGGGCTCTCTGTGGTGCGGGTTCTTCTTGCCCCGTGCCCTTAGGAGCGCGCAGGTGTGAGGCGTGGAACGTCTTCGTTCTGACATTTGTTACCTGATCTGATGGTACCTGGGTTCCCCCCAGGATTTTCTTGTGTGCCGGTGACAGGACCCCAGGGAACGGCCTGAAGCTGTGTCAGGGGTGGTTCAGGTTGGATATTAGGAAAAGGTTCTTCACCCAGAGGGTGGTTGGGCACTGGAACAGCTCCCCAGGGAAGTGGTCACAGCACCAGCCTGGCAGAGTTCAAGAAGCGTTTGGACAATGCTCTCGGGCACATGGTGTGACTTGGGAATAGTCCTGTGCGGGGCCAGGAGTTGGACTTGTTGATCCTTGGGTGTCCCTTCTGACTCAGAGTATTCTGTGATTCTGTGACCCTGCAGTCTGTTCACCTTCCAGCTGCCTGCTTGGCCTTACTGCCCCTGTGCAAGCTGACAGCATCCACTTTTGTGTCAACCTTCCTGAGTTTCCTTAGCATGCTTGCAGTACCAGTTGTTCTAAAACTCCCATGACTCTCCTTTGCTTCTATTTTTCATACTGTTTGCCGTAGAAATTAGCCTTTGCTCCTCTGTTCCTGCTGTCCCACAGACTGTTAGAACATGGTAATTAACTTCTATCAAAGACAAGAATAAGGCTCAGTATTGTGGTAGTTAGTGGCTGGATACTGTCACACACAAGAGAAGGAAAGGTGGGACAGGTTTTTCTCCTGCATGGTAATTGTAGAGGTAACAGCCTGGCACAGGGAGCTCCAGGTTAACTACACCACGTGGGAATGCTTGTCATTGGAGATGTGGGTCTGTAGGAAAGCAGGTTTGCCCATTCTGTTCACAAGAGTTCAGCCTCCCCTGTCCCTTCTTTGCAGAGAAATAGAAAGTTAATGAAAGATCAGAAAGTGTGTGCAGGAAATTCTGAGAAATGATAACATTAAGCAAAGATACTACAAGTTATATTCAACCCCTCGGTTCTCAAAAAGTCTAAGACCAGAATTGTTTTATTTTCAAATTTAACTTTCTCTGAGTTGTTGTTGTTTTTGGTTTTTTTTTTTTTCCCCAGTTAAAATCATGGCACTGAAACAGGTTTCCAGCAACAAATGCTTTGAAGGTTTCCAGAAGGTGTTTGAACATGACAGGTAAACACCACTAAAGCAACCAAGATGTTTAGCTTGGGGCAGTGAATCCATTGCTGTCAGTGCTTTCAGTCTGCAGGAAAGCAGCGTGCTCTCACTAATATCCGTATTTCAGTCAGGAATAATGTCTACTGCTGCTTTGGCTGTGCTCTTGAATTTCTGTGTTAATGTTTAACATAATCTAGTATACTTAGTGCTGCAGAGCTGAGGTGGGAAGCTAGTATTTTTACCTTTGCAAATGAAGCTTCATTGCTTTGGGTTGTCCTGTTTGCAGCACAGAGAACCACTGTGTGTGCGAAGTTCCACTCACTACTGGATAATACCTTACTTCTATGCACTCTGGAAAAGTGCTGTGAGCAGTGACTCGGTGAATAGATTCTTGTTTGATGAAGGTGTACAAAAAACCAAGCTTTTTAAAAAAGATTTGATCCAAATAAAAATAAAATCATCACTTGTGCTTAGATAAGAGTTTATTGATAGCTTTAGGCTTTAGTATTAATTGAGCAACTAATTGGTCTGTAGACTTTGTAGACTGAAAACCTCTCTTTCTGGCGCATGCTGTGCATTTGATGTCGTGCAAGTCATGTGGATGTGTTCTTCAGTAAAAATTACTTGGCAATTTGATAGCCAAAGCTCAAGCTAAATATTGCTGGGATTCAAAATTCGATTTTCAACCTGTTCTCCGTTAGCAGCACTGTGAAAATGTGGCTTATTTGTGAGTCTCTGTTTTAAGTATATTCAAAACAAGGTTGAAAAGTTAGCTGTTGCCAAATCTAGAGTCTGAGTTTAAAAATTGATTTTCCCTTCCTTTAACTTAGTTGTTACAATTCACTGACCAGATCTCCCTTTGAATGAAATGCAATGATCCACTGATACCTTTTTTTAATGTTAGTGACCTTGTTCATTAAGTAGTGGTGATAACAAGAAGTATTTTATTAACACAGTGCAGAGCTAAAATGCAAAATGAAATTTGGAATCTACTTGCCTCCAAAAGCAGAAACTGGGAAGTGTCCTGTGCTGTATTGGCTGTCAGGTAAGTAACATGAGTTTTAGTAACTTAAAAAATGTAATCTTAAACATTTTTAAACTGCTGCACTACAGTTACTGAAAAGTTAATATAGAGGTACTGCAGTGGCAGCTCTTGGATTCTACAGAAACTCCTCTTCTGGAAGGCACACTTAGTTTGAGTGTACCTTGATAAATCAGGATGCAGCTCGGGGGCAGCTGACCAGATTGTGTTCTAAAATCCTCAGTGTTCAAAGTGTTCTACCCTTTTGTTCTAAAAAGGTTCATACCTTTTGTTCTAAAGTGTATATATAAAGGTTCTCCTATAATACCTTCCCGTTGGGACACTTTCTGCGTTCCTTTCTTTTCAAAAACTCCTTCAGCTAACTGAGTAGGGATGTGAAAAGAGCCCATGGAAACCAGCACATTTGTCCTGTGGACTCTACCTTATTCCAGCTACAACTTTGCAGGAAGCAACGGGTGAAATTGAAAAGAGAGGTGCTGTCAGCTGCCTTAGCACAAGCATGTCTAGTGTGAAGTAACCTGTGGGATCAGAAAGGGCCAGGGGCTGAAGAGGCTTGTGCAGCAGGAGTGAAGTTGTCTCATCAAAAATTAATTAATTAAATCCTTTTTTTTTCTTTTATTAAAAATAAAAAGCAGAAACTCTGTTCTGTAATTCGAGTTGCTTTATTGAGACTTGTGTTTAGAAAGTTGGAGACCAGACTGTTAGTGTGGAGACTTGTGTTCCTTGTATATATTAATTTCACAAAATAGCTGGTGGGTCTCATTTGTGTCATGGCAGTGGACTGGGCAAAAAAATGTTTATATTTTAAGATAGGAACATCAAAATTGTCTGAAGAGCTCTAAACACATTTATTTTACTGAATGTAAACTGTATTATCTTGGGCAATATATCAGTCAAATTGGGTTACTACTGGCAAGTTGTCCTCAGAGTAAACTGGAATCATTAACTCCTCTCAAATTGCATGGTGAAGAAAAACTGAAATATTAGTGTGAAATGTAATTTATTAGTAATTGGACTTTATTTGGGCCTGCTGCTGTACAAAAGGCATGTATTGCTGTGGGTTTTGGAGCCAGGGTGCTTACGGGCCCTTTATCCTGTTGAAAGTATGTAGAATTTGTCAGACCACAGGTGTGATTCTGTAATGCAAACAGCTGAGATGACAGTACAAAGAAAAATGGAGTTGCAGGCTTAGGTGTCAGAAGTTACCAGTGTCAGCCTTAGCAGATGCCTGTGGTCAGTGGGTTTAAATGCACAGTGCTTGAAGGCACTGTGCACTGCATGAGCAGGTGCTCCAGGGGATACAGGGTGCACGTGGGTCTGGTTTTGATCACGTGTTAGTGTGACTAGATGGGACAGTGCAACTGCATTTCTGTGGATTGTTAAGCATTGTTGAGCCTAATGAAAACACTCTCCATGTTTATGGAGATAGGAATCCTTGTTTTTCAAAACCTTTTCTGTCCAAAAGGGTTTTGAAACCAGTATGCCAGGAGCAATGGGTGACCAAGGATGTTTTTATTTCCCCAGGGCTGACCTGCACAGAACAGAATTTTATAACAAAAGCTGGGTTTCAGCAAGCGGCAGCTGAGCACGGCCTTATTGTAGTGGCACCAGACACGAGCCCACGTAAGTTCAACAAGAGACGTGGTAACAGCCATCACACTGAAGAGCACTCTCTGTCCTCAGAGAAGGGGGTGCTGCATTGTGCTGAAAAGTGTGTTGCCCACCTGAGTCAGAATTTGACCTCACCTCTGCATCTTGCATTGTTCACTGGATTGCACTGTGTGTGTTCTTAATAACGGGGTAGTGAGGGTTTGACATTTGAAACTCTTATTGTTGTGGCACTAAAACTAGAACAAAGGGGCTCTAGAGTTCAGCATGGAGGAGGAGAGGGAAGAGAAGTGAAACAAGAAATGTCTGTTGCTAGAATTCTTGCTGACATTTTGTGTGCCTTGCTGACCCTGTAAAACCTGCACAACTGTGTTGCCACAAGGAGATGCAATGCTCGCTCTTAATTGTGTTCTGTCTTCTAAAGCAAATTAAATACATACCTTCAGAGGATTACAATACTTGAAAAGCAAACTAGAAACCCTTCTCCCCTGCAGCTACAACAGACTATGGATGAATGGAATTTTAAATTGATGTGCTGTTATTTGTATAAGGCTGAGCTTATGGTCTGGGAAATCTGAAAAGGTAGATCTGCAGTTACTGGAAATACTGGGGATTCACTGTTTTATGTTTCATATTTGTTGGATTCTGCCACAGTATCATGAGTGCTGTAAACAAAGGTGTCAGCCTTCTAATATTTCCCAAGCTTTAGTGGGTTACATCTGACTACAGGCAATATGGGGAAGAAGTGATGTTCTTTCCAGAAAGTATTTTTGACATCTAGGTTTTGAAGTTATGTCAGGTCGAAGAATGTAAATAAATGTTTCTAATGAAGAAGAGGGACAGAAGAGCAAAACTTGTGAATGAATGAACTTCACACTTTGTTGTTGCTATTTGCTGCAGGCTAGAGATGGGCAATTAACCTTTGCATTATCCATATTTCGGTAATTGTACTGGAACTTGGTTTTGGTAGTATCTGTGTAAATTGCCTCTATCAATGTGTAACTGCCTTTGCATAGGTCATTGCTTTGTCCATTTTCTTTTAAGTCCCTCGTGGCAGCTTCTCTCTTGCCTTTTAGCCTAATGACTGATAAGGATTGCTCTACTATTTAAATGAGTTTTTTAAATACCAAAATTTATTTGGTATGAGCTTCATGTTATACTCTTAAATTTTAGCTCAGAGACCCCAGATGTTCTTAAGTCTGTTTGAGGTGTCTGGAGAAACAAGTGAAAAGCAATTCTAATATAATCATGAGCTGAGAGGTATTGAAAATGCTTACCTATGCATTTTAATTGTGTAGTGCATGAGAATTACCTTCCAGGACCCAGGAGATGTATCTGGATGGGGAAAAAGACTGCATGAAATCATTAAATACTTGTCATTACAGACCCTCTGTCAGACCTTGATAGACTTTACTTTTCCTACTTTGAAGGGGTTTGTTTTTCCAGACAGGTATACTGAGCAGTGTTATACAGATTCTTTTCAAATTTCCTTTTTTCAAGGCTTCCTGAAAGTTTTTTTTAGCATAATGAGCATTACGCCTTCGTTGCCTGGCAGGACTTTCTGAGTTCTTGTCCATCTCTGAGGTACTGAAGATAGACTTTTACATCCAACATGTTGTTCAAGCACCCCAGTCCCTGTGATTGATTGCTGGACTGTTAAGTTCCAGAATCACTCAGTGTTCAAGGGCATGTCACTGGACAAAGTCAACTTTGATCCTTGTACAAGTCTGATTTCACACTGTGGCAGGATGGTGGCCATCTCTGCACAAATTGAGAGGGACTCTTGAGTTACACATGGGTTTGCAGTGGAATCTGACAGTGGTAAAAGCCCATGTAATTTTGGATTGCAGAAACTAGGAAATAATGGCCTCTCTTTCTCCAAAACATTCCTATCAGATATACCTTGAAATATTACATTCTGTTCTGCAAACCAGGCTGGTAAATCACAGACTAATCAAAGGGAGGACTGGTTGGGATGTACTGACTTTCAAGAACACATCTGCAAATTTAGTTTGAAAGTGTAGCCTTGGAAAAGAGGATGCAATCCTGCAGTTACTCAAAGAAGAAATTATTTAAGTTTCATGGAAATTGTAGGTGGGAGCAGTGAAATGAATTGCAGAAGAGGCAGAGGTATAGATTTGTGAAATTATAGGAACAGCAAATTATTCTTCTGGAGAATCTTAAAAATGGAGGTGTAGCAGGCATTATTTAAAGCACACAAATTGGCTTGGACCAATTTGGTGATACATCTTTCTGTCATTCTGGGGAAAAGGAAATTTTCTGTTTCTCACACAGTTTCTTGTACTTGATAAGATGAGGTTTAATGACTGAAATAAGCTGGTAGCACCAATTAACAAGTGCCAACTTTTTGATTACGTTCCTGGGTAAATTGGACAAAGCTTTACAGAACTAATTTAGGAGACATGTATATGCTGTATTTATTTATGAAGAGATACTGACACTATTTAGAAACTGGATATAGCTGTAGGTATTATGTGTCATTTTGAAAGTGTTGAAGTAACACTTGAAAACATTGTACTAATGAATTAAAATCTGAATTGTCTTATAGTTGAAGGGGTAGAGATGTGGTTGAGAAACTTGTGTCCTGAATCTGATTTGTATGGCAGGTTCTCCAATTCTGAACATATAGTAAAGGAAAGATTTTTCATGCTAGGTGGCTGCAATATTGAAGGAGAAGATGAAAGCTGGGATTTTGGCACTGGTGCTGGTTTTTATGTGGATGCCACTGAAGATCCTTGGAAAACAAACTACAGGATGTATTCTTACATAAAGGATGAGGTAACTTTGTTGCTGAGTTCTCCTGGTGTTGCTGGGTGATAAAGGGGTGTGGCTCAGTCATAGGACATTCCCACATCTTGTGTTACAAGGTAATGGGAGATTTCTATAGAGATACTTTGAGTTACTTATTATTGGCTGAACTGTTTCCTTTTGATTTCACATTCCCCTTCAAGTTGCTTTCAAGCCATGAGCACAACTGTCAGGCTAGAACCAGAGATGTGCCTTTGGTTTCAGTGGCATTAAAAGTTGGTTAGTTTTGTGCTTTTTTTTCTTAAACATACTCAAGTTGTTTTAACATTTTTATTATGCTTTTGTTTCCTTTACAGCTGCCTAAACTAATAAATGCCAATTTTCCAACTGACCCTGAACGGATGTCTATTTTTGGCCATTCCATGGGAGGTCATGGAGCTCTTATTCTTGCTCTGAAGAATCCTGGGAAGTACAAAGTAAGATGAAGTATAGCTTATATGAGGTATACTAATGCCTGTATAGATTTCTGTAGATGTGATGGAAGAAAACATAATACTGAGTTCTTTGGGGCATTAAATGTATAAACAGTTTCATTTGCTGCAGTTCATTGTTACATAGTTTTCTTTTGTTTTGCTGCTGTCTTTCTGAACAGTCTGTGTCAGCATTTGCTCCTATCTGCAACCCAATTCAGTGTCAGTGGGGGAAGAAAGCCCTTGGTGGATATCTGGGACCAGATGCAAGCAAATGGGAGGTATGTGTTGCAGCCACAGTTCTTTAGTGACAGATGAATGAGTGATCTGTACATACATCACAGCAGGAGCCTGGGAAAAAACTCTGGAGTGCCCATGAGCTGGTACTGTTGTTTTACTACACCCCTAAGCACAGAAAAGCATTGTTTGTTTCTGGCAGGAGTGACTTGCTCTTGCCTTATGGTGCTTATGAAAATGTAATGAGATACAGGTCTCATCAAGTCAACTACATTCCTCTCAGTTCTATGAAGATTTAAAAGTCTGGGCTGAGAACAATTATGAGCAGTGTATTTTTGTAGTAGCCTGAAGAGAGAGACTGCTGCAAACTGTTCAGACTGATGAGCCTCATGACATCTTGCAGGGGCTGCCTGTGGGAGGCCTCCAAGAGGAGCCCATTGGCTACTTGGAAATTGGTATCCTGCAGAACAGCATTAAAGTAGACAAAGCTAGGTTTTAGCTCCAGAGCCTTAATTTTGAGCCATCAGTAGTTGTATATGAATGGCTAAGATACAAAAATGTTTGTCTGCATGGTTGCTGCATTATTTGGGCAGCCCTTCAGTATTTTTAGTCTCAACTTAAACATTGCACTGTATTTCTGTAATTAAGTTAGAAGGGGTTGTTGTGACCATGTACTCAGATTTCCTTGTAAACAAGCACAAGCTGCAGTTCATTCCCTTGTAAATTGCATTAAAGTATGTCTTAGGAAGACTTCCAGGTCTGATTAAGGCTTTATAGGATTGGAGAGTGTCCTCTGCTTTTCTAATTGTTAATAGAGTAGTTTATGTACTTAGATACCACCAGTTAAACTTCCTAGACTTAATGTAATGGATTTGTTGTGAAACAAAACAAAACAACTGCCCAAAAACCTGTTTTCTGTCCCCTTAACTTGTTTTGGAATGCTTCTGCAAACCTAGTCCAATAGACCAACAGCAATCATCAGGAACAGACTTGGATCTGCCTTTGGCACTGATACACAACCTCTGATCTCTCTGTTTTAGCTTAAAATTGCCATGTCAATATGTTCAGGATAATTTGATACCATGGCCAGTACAGATACAGTGCTGGGCTGAGCTACATTTCCATTGTAGTGTCATTTCTGGATCTGGTGGCATCCTGGAAAGATGGCTCTGATGCCTTGGTGTAGGACTTTGGATTTTGCTGTCCATTGGTGGTTGGTCTTCTTCACAGCCTTAAACACTTTGCTGTCTTTTTAAAGGAGTTATTTATTTTGAGCATGTAATAAACACAGGACCCCATGGATAACACGTTCCCAATCATAATCACATCTTGATACATGTATGTTTAGAGTTTTTAATTTTTTGTTTCTCAGTCGAACCAAATTTTCTTGGTCAAAGGTTCATGGTAACCTTCAGGTTAAATGCCTTCCCATGAGCATATCTGCCTTACACTGATGTTTTGACTTTTAGCTGCCAGAACAATTACACCAAGACACCAAGTTTCTTCAGCAGGATCTAGTTTTTGCACAAGGGTGTGAATTAGTACTGACCATATTGCTGTCCTTCCATTCTGTAGGAATTCAGCCCTGGGCTGGATGTGCTGTTTGGTCAAACTGCCAACTTGGTAATTACGTAGCTCATACATTTGCCCTTTTTAAAGCAATGGGTATTACTTTTCAGTTGCCTGAAATTTCCCTGGTTTTTTGTTCTTTCAAAGTGCAACTTGGTGTCCTGATCAATGCTGCCCAGGAGTCTCTGTGCCATTCTTTTCCTGCAGTCAACAAACTGAAACCAATTGAACAGATGTAACTGTCATTTCTCTTTTATTTCTGCAGGCATATGATGCTACACAGCTTGTGAAGTCCTACTCGGGCTCTCGCCTCGACATCTTGATTGACCAAGGCAAAGATGACCAGTTCCTGTCTGCAGGCCAGTTACTGCCTGATAACTTCATTGCTGCCTGCACCGAGAGGAAAATCCCAGTAGTCTTCAGACTGCAGCAGGCAAGTTGCTTCTGCAGCCCTTGGTTGTTGGATTCTTGTTTGTGATCTTTGGTTCTATACAGCAGGCAGTGGAGAGAGTGTCTGTTCGGGGGCAGGCATGCTCTCAGTGTGGGTCTGTCCCTGGCCACTTGAGGTGACACTTTCCCGTCGCATGGGCCATCAAGGTGTGCATCACCTGCCCGATTCAGCCGTGCTTCACCACTAGGTGCCGTCGTGCTTCCAGCTTGGACAGGCTGATCCCTGCGTGGGGACTCGGGCTGCCGCTGCTCGGCTGCAGACACCGCATTAATCATTTGTAATGAGTACTGCAGTCACTGTACAGCCAGAGTGACACATGGCCTTCTGCTGCGTCCCTTATCTGCGCTGTGGGTTTTGTGTTCAGCATAAATCTTTGTGATTCAGTTTGTGTGTGTTTGCATAAATAAGGGAAGGGGTGGAACTGCTTGACATCCTAGATTCATGTAGAGACCCAGGTGGAAGGATCGCTCTTACCTGTAGTGCAGTGACCCAGAACAAGGCTGTCCTGAGAGCACTGGAGTCTTTGTAAGCCACTGGCAACTTCCACCCAGACCCAGTGAGGAGCCCAGTTCTGGAGAGTGAAGGGTTGTCCTCTCTGGTTTATCATAAACCTTGCACCTGAAGATAGAGTTGGTACCGATGAAGGGGCTGAGCCAGAGGGTGACATTTCAGCACAGTGATGGAGCAGTAACTCAGACCTGGGCTGTGTTCTCCTTACACCCCCCTGTGTTTTACCAGAAGAAGAGTGCCTGGGAGGCAACTGTTCTCTCAGATTGCATCTCACTGCAGCTCACCCTTGCTGTTACCCATCTCTAGCTTACAGACTGAGATCTGGGCAGGTTAAGGGACTTTCTGTTTGTTTAGCCTCCTAGTGCTCCTCTGTACTTAGCCTGTTATGTACCCCTTACCAGGAGAGTCATTACATTTCCTTTAAGAGAGCTAACATGATTGCTTTATCACAAGCTGTATGTTCTCTGCTGATTTCTTTATTGTTGTTCTTTTCTAGGGTTACGATCACAGCTATTTTTTCATTGCTTCATTTATTAATGACCACATCAAACACCATGCAAAATACCTCAATGCTTGAACCATTTGGATGCAAGTGCTGCCTGGCCAATATGAATCAAGAGATAGTGGTGAACTAAACAAAAATCATTTGCTGAAGTAATGCTTGTAAAATGGAGCTCTTCTGATTGTACTTCTAAGAAAAATAAAGGTCCCACTTAATTTGATGTGTGTGCTTTACAGTAAGTATTGGGAATGTTCTTGCATGCTTGGAAAACTCTTGATGACATAAAGTTACATCTGCTGCATTTTGGGTCAAAATGTAAGCCAGCAGATGAGTGACTTTCAGACCATGAGTTTGGGTGTGGATGTGGCACCTGCAGACAGCTGCTCATGCAACCGTGCAAAGACTGTGATTAACAACAGTGTGCCCATTCAGCTAATTAATTACTGGGGTTTACCTCATCCTTTAATGGTGAAGGAAGTTGTTAGTGGCACAGCTAATCAAGCTCCTTAATTAATCTGAAGTGGTAGGAGTGTTTTCCCTTGGCCTGTGTAAACACCTTCCAAGGACCAAGTCTTGTGGAGAATGCAGACAAAAGCCTGCTGTGCACAGCAGTGTACTGTCCTGTGTGTTATCCAGCAAATGGAGTTATTTCATGGATAACACTTATAGAAAAGACCTCTTAAAAAACAACAGGAGCAGCAAAGCTGCAGGGAGAACACTGCAGGCACCCAACAGCTACCAGCTGGATCTTATGCCTCCTTTAGCTGCAAAACGTCTTTATTTGCATCACATCATCTTCCCCCATCCCCAAACCCATCATGTCCAGTGTTAAGCTCTCCAGCTACCCTCTCTTTTACAAGAAATCATCAGTCACAGGGATAGCCATTAAAGGGTTTCTGCAAATAATATAGTTTAATTGTAACTAGAGTAAAGATTTTCTATATACATTATGTTCACTGTGGAGGGTATTAGAGATTTGCCATGCATGTTTTATTGCACATATAAATATTTTACAAAGGATCATGAAGATTCTCTTTTTAGCCGTACAGGTTAAGACTGCATAAAAAAAGCTGTATTACAAAATACTTAGAGCTATTTATTTACAGCCAACTTCAAGCAAATACTGAAAGAGACTATCAGGAGAAAAACAAAATTTTAATTATGAAAAAACAAGATTTGTCAAAATAATAATAATTACAAAGCTTCATGTTGCCATATATACATTGTAAAAAAATACTCAGGAAACCTGCATTTTATCCCTCAAGATGCAGAAATCAATATTCCTATTTTTATACTTGATCATTGAATGCTTTTAAAATTTGATAAACTCTGACTTGAAAACTTATTTTCTTTACAATGCTCATGCTTTTTGACAAAACAGATATTTGTGCAGCTCTGTAAAATATTAAAATACATTTTTATTTAGTGTTAAAGTGCACAGTACATTTTATAGGAAACAATATGCTAGCTGCCGATCAAATTACAATTTCAGGCAATGTTCCCTCTATAAAATAAATGTTTTTGCTTTGGTTGAAGTAACTGGATATTCCATGCATACTGTCTGTCTCATTGTCTGCGAGCCCACTTTCCTCCTCCTCACACGCTGCTGTTGCTACCTCCCTGCCCATTCACAAGGTGTGGTGTTGAAGTGTGTGCTGTGTGTTCAGACAGCGTCTGAAGCACAACAGAGCTGCTGCTGAACACGGGTGGGGTTAAATGTGGTGCTGTGAACGTGTGTGCAGCTGCCTCGAGAGGGGGTAGTGACAAGTATGCATCACTCTGCCCAAAAGCCTTCATCCAATAGTTCTCTCCACATCCTCTTGCTTAAATATTAACTCCTCCCAGCCCCTTGCCTCTTTTCTTTTGCCACTCTACATTTCAAACTCCCTCCTTGTGTGTCCTCAGCCAGCTTCCCTTTTCACCACATGCAGCTCCCCCATCCTGCTTGCCCAAATCCCATCACTGGCTTCTTGTGTGAATGAAAATGGGATGTTCCAGATAGCAGAAGAATCACTGTCCTGGAACTTTTTGATGTCTTAATAATAAATTACGCTTCTAAAAATCTCTTTGAAAAATGTAAAGTGGTGATAAAGAGAAGAACTTTTATTTCCTATTGCTGACGTGGAAGTAGAGGTCTGATGCTGCAAATGTGCACTACAGAACATTGTGCTTAATTCTGGGGATACTTTTAAAGAGAAGCACTGTACCCAGGCAGGTTGGATCTGGAAGATCGGGTCTTTGAGACTGCCTTTGGCAATTTCAATCATTTTATCTCCCCTTGGAGGAATCACTGAAGAAAACAAGTAAAGTTTTTGGCCACCTGGTGAATCTTGTTAACGTTCTTGTGCTCTTTTTTACTATTTGTTCTGTAGTGCCAAAATCTTTAAAAGAAATGAAGTTACAGTGCAAAATTACATTTCAAGACACATGATCCTAATGCACATAGTTCATTTTGTTGTGGCAAAAGTTAAATGTCTTGTGCATAGTAAAATAAGCCATCAAAAATATTTGTTCACATTTATTTTTCAAGTTTACATATTTCCTTTTGTTTTTAGTTTTTAAACATCTATATACAAATAAAATGGGTGTGCTCTCACATTCAGCCAATTTAGTCTAGTGAGGAGAGGTGTTACTGGAATGTAGGAAACTCAATGGAATGCAGACAATTTTTTACCAATGTTCCACAGATTCAAGAAATAAAGAATGCCATTCCAGCTAGCTGTTCTTTTAATAGAAGCACCTATTTTGTTTGCTTTTTATCTTACATATTAGAAAATACAATTTACGGAGATCTAGAGCTACTGCACACCAAGTAGAATAAAAAATAACTAAGTATTTATATTAAAATAAAGTGTTTAACCACAAAAAAAGCAGTAATAAAATACAGTTTCCTAATTTACATTTTGCATCCAAAGGATGAATAACAACTCACTAATAAATAATATTTATATAAATATTTTATGTCTGGATATTTTTAAAAGGCAATAGCCTGAAGCAACTGCAGAAAAACCTAAGGTGGTAGCAGTCTGATTTACTCTCCCTTCTCCCAGGTGATTACAGTGATTCTTAGTTTAGTAATACAAAGGTATCTTGCTGCAAGACAGCTGTGTACTCCACACGATTTTAAGTGGCAGAGAGGTGGTTGTTTTAGTAAGTACTGTACAAAGTGAGCTAGAAAAGCAGTGAAGTGCCAACTTCCCCTAGAAAATGTTTCTGGTCAGTTTCTGCTTCGTAGTTCGACTCATATGTACAGTCTGAAAAACATGGGTTTAAAATCATAAGAATACTCTTGGAGTACTGGAGTTGTTTTCAATGCAGTTTGAAAAAATGGGCAGTTTTTTGATTCTTTCATGGCACAGTGTAGCTGGTAACAGCAGAGAGTAGTTTCATGTGAATAAAGCTTGTTTCATTGTGGTTACATCTAGCAATGCTTGAACTGTTATGCTCACTTTTACCAAGCCCTTTTCTTCTAGGATGTGATGTGGTAGGCAGAGCTTCTCCTAGAAAAAGACAAAAAAAGGAGTAAAAATTAGAATATTCAATACTCACTGCAGAACCTCACTTCACATGATTGCATTTGGAACACAAAGCCCAGCAAGCAGGAATAGTTTCCTATTTTTTATTAAAAAGAACTTCCTGTGATTTTGACAGAAAGTCTCAGATTTTGCTCCCGCTACACCTAAGAGTTAGTGAGAGATCTGTTCATATTCTGGGCCCCAGAAACCAAGTTGTTCTGTGGTCATTACAGAACGTAAACAGCTAAGAGTGAGGGCCAGCAAGCACACACCAAGCTTTCACCTGCAAAGCAGGATGACACGGCATTTGCCCTGCTATGACGTATGTGTGAGATGGGGGATGGAAGGCTGGCTTTTTAAAAGAAAGCAAACCAAAAAACCCCATTCTCCCACTGAGCTCTAGACAGGTCCCAGGATAGGCACCTTGAAAACTACACACTAGCACATACAGGGAAGTGTGTGCAGTGTTGTACATTCAATGGGCAAACTGTTTTGTTCTGAGTATTTGCACCTTATCTGAAACACCCAGGAATCAACTTTATTCACCATAAGGACCCAGCAGTCATGGCCAGGATGGAACTCCCTAGCTGTCCACAGAGGCTGTTACAGCAGAAGACAGTCAAGCAGTAAATACTGTATCTCCTACAGGGAGAGCAAGACACCCACCCAAGAAATAATTAGAGAAAGCCTTAGAGGGGCAGCCTTGTGTCACGACTGGCCCTCTCTTTAAAAGGTTTTTCTCAATGTAACTGGGTATTCTTGTTAAGAAATCAATGAAATCACGCAACAGGTCTATAATAAATAAATAAATGGAAAAGCCAGACTACATCACATAAACCATAATTACAACTGTGACACTCACTGCCACAACATGGAAGCCAAAAGCGTAAGTGGGGTGACAAAAATATACAGGTAAGAGAAAAATCCAAACAATGCTGTTAAACACAAACACATGGAAACAGTGTCTGGCTCATGAAGTCCTTAAGCTGTCATTGCTTCAGGCATGAAAAAAGCACCATCTGTGTGATCTAACCCATTCCTTTCCTATGCACCCATACATGACCATCAGCAGACTTGGAATACTGATTTTTTGGAAAGAGGGGGTGGTTTTGATAGTCTCACTATTGATTATCTTAGTTATTCAATAAACTTTCAGCTTTTAAAACTACTGATGCATTTGAGATTTTGTGTTAATTAACTGCCTGTCTTCTAGCGAATATTCTTCTTGCATCTGTTATGTTAATTAAGAGTCCCTTATTTTATCTTTATACAATTCATGGTCCTTTTCCACACTTTCTCATATTGATTACTTCTTCAGTTTAAACCTCACTGATCTCTTGAACCTCTCTTCTCATGACACATTTTTTCAGTTCTAGTCGCTTCCTTGACTCCTGTAGACCCTTACAGCTCAATAGAATGGAACTGGCACACACGAGAACAATTCATAGTCTTTATTACGTTATGCACTTATGTTTAGTTGTTTTTATCTCCTTCCACTCTTGTCCAGTCCTTGCTCAGGAGACCTCCTCCAGTGGTCCACAGCTCCAGAAAAGTATCAGTACTAAACAGCTGTTCAACTACTTCTGATGTTTATGACTTTCTTTTGTTAATGAATATTTCCCTTACGCATAACCAACATTTAGCTTGTTTAAATTTCTTGTGAAGTTCCTCACACCCCACTCCAGCCTCAATGAGAGGAAAAACTGCAAAACGTACCTGTTAACTACTAAACTTGAAGATAAGAGCCAAACTTCATTCGCAATCACAGCGTCTGATACTGGTCACTGTAATTTATCTGTGTTTTGTTTACATTTTATATTTACTACTGAAGTTGTTCTAGTATTTATTATGTTTTAAAGATTTTTTTAAGACCCAGAAACGACTTCAAACAGATAATTTTCAAGGAGCTTGCTGAGTAGGTCTGCAGGAGATGGACAACACACATTTCCCCACATGGAAGCTAGTATATTTAGTGATTCTTGCTAATGTTGAATTACTACTTCCACTGAGTTTGTGGATTCTGAATCCCATTTACCAAACTATTGTGGCAACTGCTCCTGTTCCTGTCAGCCACTCTGCCCCTCTCTGCTGCAACTACTTGTCCAGTCAGGTCAAGGAACTACCCCCATCTTGCAGCCATTCCAGGTCATCAACCACATTTTCATTCCAAACCTACCTACCATAAACTGATCATTTAAGTTAAGATGCTCAGTTCTGCAGTTCATTCTTCTCTGTTCTTCTGACCGAAATATTGACCTGCAAGCTTTCAGAGATGGTTCCCCCAACTTTTATTCCTCTGAAAAAAAAGTGTATTTTCCAGAAAATCATACGGTTTAGGATGCAGACTCCTAAACTGATACCGATGAGCACTGGAGTAGCTACATTAGAAGGTAGGTACAGTGATATGAAATAAAAGGGGAAAACCCTCACCCAGTATTCTTCTACTTCAAAGGTGTGATTTCTACAAGACATTTTGCCAATCTACTGTCCTGGGAGCCAGTTCATCTAAAAATCCACAATGCTCTGAATTTTTTTTTTAAAGTAATAATCTTATTTGAGAATACAAATCAGACATTTAAAGTGGAATGTTATTCTTTCCACACTCTTCTACTTCTTTCCAGTGTCCTTGCACAGTAGGCTCTTGTTTCACAGATTTGGTGGCCCTTAGCATGGCAGTATTTCATCATTCTTCCAGGCTAAACAAAAGGTATTTAATAAGAAAGCCTGCTGAATCCAGTATCTGAAAACTAAGGGACTGGCATTACATGGCTGAAGGGTATGGACTGAACCCAAAAACCCAACCCTAAGAAAACTGACCTCATTAGATATTTGTTTGAAAATATTCTACATTTTGCTATTGAAGTCAGATTTGCTTGAACCACCACAGTTAAGGATGTTTACTTAAGAAAAATTTAAATTTCAAACCCACTATTTTTGTGGCACCTTGTAGCACTCACTTAGCTTTTCTGTCATGTTCTCTTGCTAGGATTTTTGCAGTTGTTTATAAGCACATTTGCACTAGAAGTATGAGGGAATGTATGGCCCATTTCCTATAAAAACTCCATGCAATATGTTTTCTTTCTGTTTTTAAAGGCAAGCATTATCTAATTATTTTAAATACAGCACAGTAATTTAGTTTGTATGAAGCAACCTCTCTCTACCTGCTGTATTTACAAGATGCATACTCCAATCAGAAAAGCTGTTCTAGGAGATCTGTAAAAAAATAGGACCATACAACTGTGTTGTAGGAGTGAAAAGGTTCCCACCACATAACTTTTTTATGTATCATTGTGTTAGTCCTCAAAACACACACACTTGACAGCCTTCTCTTATGAAGCACATGGAACTTGGCTAAGATTTTATAATTCTGCAGCTAAACACACGGCTACAAATGAACTTTCCAAACTTGACAATGAGACTGATGCCATCTCCTAAAAATGACAAACTTCTTACTGTGTCACAAATCAGTTCTGATATGTAAGCCCTAAACACTATCTTAAAAGCTTTGTAAATGGCTTTCATCAACCTTATGTCACATACTTGTCAAATCAGAGTTTTTGAGTCACATATTGACTTCTCAGACTAAAAAAAGTCAAATCTTGCCAAGGATGGAATCCAAAGCACAAACCACAGCTTTCCCTAACAGCACTAACATCCCAGGTGTCTCTGTACTTCAGTTCAGCTGCTACTTTTCCATGCCTTGCCTCATTCCCTCACCAGATATAACTGATCTCTGGAAATCACCAACAGCAGAGCTGTGAAGCTGCAGGCCATGAAGATTTCAAAGCTTTCCTTAAATCCTAGCATTTTGAAGCAAATGCCTGACCAACCAAGAGGAAAACTTGCCCCTGACTCTCAGAAGACGCAACCTACCTCTACCCACATTAAATAAAATTTCTGTCCCAATTACAGTAGTTTGATAAGCATAACACTTCTGTATAGAAGTGTCAATTCTCTCTCTAAAAACACCCCTGTTGAAACCATCACTGAACGAACCCCAAAAGAACAGATTGAAGAAATGGATACTAATTCTAGAGAGCAGCCGAAAACAATTGTGGTGGGAAGGGCTGCTACTCCTCTCATAGCAGCATCAATCTCTCTATTCTCTATCCACCTCAAAAATGAAGAATATATTTTTATTGCCTTTTTTCTCTCTAAGAACACAAAGGAACCTAAATTACTTGTTGCAAACAAACCACCTTCTACAGAGACACAGCCATTTTGAATGGATAAAGATGTTTTCAAACTCATCATGAAGCAGAAGAGCAAACTCCTCCTGAAAGAAAAAATGTTAAGAAGTGCACAAAAAGGAGGCAGCAGCAGGAGGCTGACTCACAAAGCAGCACAAAGAGACAGTACCACAGGTGTACCCACAAACATACACGTGTGTATGTACTTGCCAGAGCAAGTTTCTAATCCTGGAACAAAATGTCTGATTTAGGATAGAAGAGCCAGGAATACACAATGACACTAATCCCTCAAGAACATGTGACACACTTCACATACGTATCTATTTTCTTTGACACTAGATGACTTTCAAGTCAAGACAACTGTTTGAATTAGTTTATGGCAGGGCAAGCAGCTTGGCAACTCAGATACAGTAAGTGTTTATAAAAAAGCCATTGCTGCTGTAGTATCAGATTAGTAAGTGGTAAAATGACCACATCATAATAAGAGCAGGGCCCAACTGTCTGTATTTGTCAGTAAAAATACAGAGAAATGGATTCCCATGATTCGGCAAGAGCCTTTCTCTTTCTTCCTTGTATTTGTAGAATATGAGATTTCAGATCTATGGGGGAAAACATTAATTAAAAAATGCATACTGGAATGTGCAATTTCTCAAAGCACAAATTAAAAAACCTAAGTCCATGTAATGCCCATCATTTCACGTTTGAAGCCAACTATTTTGAATTGGGAAATCCATAAAAAGAAACTTCAGGGCATTACACTTAGGCAAAGTTAAGTGCAATACACTCAACCTTAACATTTTTTTAGGTCAAGGACAGTTTTCTTTTTAAAGAGTTGGAAAAGAAAGCTATAGCAAATATTTGCTTTTCCATATATCTAAAGCAATTTAAAATTGTCCTTTTATATTTTTTTCCTTTTCCAATGTTACTGTTGATGTTTATATATGCCCAGATGCCCTGAACTACCATTTCAAGTACAAATGAAAAGAGATATAAAAAAGCACAGTAATTCAGGCTATACTGCAGCTGCAAAATTATGTATTTGGAGCCATAGCCAGTTAGACATCTAGATAGGTGCATCTTCTGCACATTCAATAAATTGGAAATATTTGCAAAACTGTAATTGCCAACGATGGGCTTCGAATTTTTCAATACATTATGACCTTGAGCCATCAAATTTAAAAGTAGACCACATATTTTATAAAATCCTTCACAGTTTTACTCCAACATGCTTAGAAAATGGTAACCTGAAAATTCAAGGAACAAAAATCTTAATAAAGACAAGACACACATGAAACAGTAAGAGAAAACAGAATCTTACAAGGGAAATACCAGTTATACCATAAACTCACATAATAAATTCTGAGAAAGTGATGAGTCTTTTGTATCATCAAAGCAGAATAGGTTATTACCTTACAGTATTTTTCTACTGCTCTTTCTGCATAATACATCTTGTGTTCTAGAAATGAAGGAAATGGCAAAGGTTCACAAAACCAGCTGTACCTTTTTTTCTGCATGTATGACTGGGTTTCTTGGGGTTTTTTTTTGGTAACAGGAGAAAAAGTTTTGTGACAAACAATGACATGGCAATTCTTTGGTAACTTATTAATGTACACTGAGTAGAAAACTGTATTGAATATTTGCTCAGATCTAATTCAGTCCCCATTCACATAAAATTCAACTTTCAGAACACTTATTAGGAGCACAATGGGATCTATATACAGCTTTCAGCTACAAAAACTTGTTAATATACAAGAGGCATTTGAAGGACTATTACACCTCATTACACTGCACTTGAAAAAATTTCTTTTTTCTGGATCAAGGAAAAAGGAAGTCAAATCCTCACATCAAAATGCCACTTGTGATCAAGTGCAAACACATTTTGCCTGCAAGAATATCCACTACAAGCTGTATTTATTATTTTATTGCAGTATGGATGAGATGACCTCCACAGGACACAAGAGTAATTAATATGATGGGCACAGTACAGACTGGAAACCAATTTATTAGGAAATAATGATTTGAAAATCTCTGATGATCACTGCAATGGGAAAAAAATGAATGGGAAAAGAAACAGAGGAGCAAATATAATCCATGTTATTAATGAATATAGGGGTGAACTACAGAGTTAAACTCAAGGCCATCAACTTAATTATGTGACTGGCTATGGGCAGTCAGTACCAATTATATCTAACTGGATATCTCAATATTGACATCTCCTCAACGATGAGAAGCCATCAAAGAGTTGAACTGTTTGGTTCACAAGTACTAAAGCCACAGAACAGCAGCACAGAAACAGGACTCTGAATTTAGCAAAGAGCCTATTAGTGTAGATTAATGATGTTTTGGTTCCCAGTTCCCCATCTAGTGTAAGAATTACTGACTTCAGAGAAGGAAAGACAGATATTTTTCATATGTGCATTACATTTGAAATATATATTTTATTATATTCAGACTTAGAAAATGTAAGAGTGATTTCATTATTTCTTTCCCTGTAAGATTTATATTTAAGTGTAGTCAATAACAACCCCCAAAAATACCAAACTGGATAAGCTTCATGTATGGTAGCACAGCTGTGCTTGTCATGAACCAAGTACGTTTGGTGTTTTTCACCATCTGTTTCAAGACAGCTGCACCATCTCTAACTACCAGAAACTGCACATAATGCTACACTTTAAATACCAGATATTGTCGTGGCTGAGAACACACAGAAAATGGTCCCTATGTGATGACTCTGTTTGCATGGTAAGCACATACAATGTTAGGACTTGGGACAAGTTTGAGAGTTAAGTGTCACTGTGACTGGGAGACGTTCACTTGGTCTACACTGGCACAACAGTAGTTCAGTTTCTAGCCCAGTGTCTACTCTGATAAAGCATTCAAAACCACTGAAGACATGAACTTCCATTTCTGCACACTGAAAATGCAAAACACACTGATCACTCCTCTTACCACCCTCCAAAGTGTTGGATACAGTGGATAATCAGACGTGCTATTAGACAGTGAGACAGACGTGTATTACAGGATGGTAGCAAACCTTTCTCCACATGATTTTCTAATTTTGAAAGATGTACTCATACGTGTAGTTCAGCACTATATGTGGAGAGCACAACACAAAGCATTGACAGGAGACCTGCTCACCACTTATGGGAGCAATAGCAAAATCCCAGCCCTACAGAAGACATCACTTCTGTCTCAAATGCCAACACTGGACTATAGAGAAACATATTAATTGATTCTGAACTGATTCAAACCATATGTCACTCAGTTTCATCAGAAAAGCAGAACAATTAGAACAAGACAACAAAAATCAAAACAAAGTTCTGCTCGAAGTGGAAGCTTAAATGTCAAGCTGTGACAGAGTAAACAAGTGTCTGGTGTTGGAATTGCTGAAATTAGGCGCACAGTTAGAAGACAGGCCTGTGCAGGATGAGGGCACAAGCCTATAGCTACATACCAAATAAAAAGCTTTGAAGCACTCACTGAACTGTCGCCTGGTCACAGACAACATTCTTTACAATAAAGTTGTTATATGTATCCACTGGAAGCTGCCAAACACCAAACCCTTTAAAAATTTTGATTTATCCATAGCCTGAAATTAATTTTTCGATTGTAAAGTATGTACCAAACCCTTTAAAAATTTTGA
>WAAE01024852.1:0-66099 GCA_013400495.1 Nicator chloris
GGTTGTCCAGAGAGATTGTGGAGGTCAAATCACTGGAATTTTTCAAAGGCAGGCTGGATGAGGCTCTGAGAAACCTGATCTAGTAGAAGGTTCACTGTCTATGCCGGGGGGGTTGGAGCTCAATAAACTTTAAGTTCCCTTCCAACCTTAACCATTCTATGGTGACTCAACCACTTCCTTGGGCAGCCTGTTCCAATGACAGACAACATGCTCCAGAAACTTTCATCATTATTAGTCAGTAAAAACCCTTCAGGATACTCTCTTATGATGCTAGTTCATAAACATTTTCATAGCTTTTTCACCCCCATGGCTCTGAACAGAACAACAGTAAGTGACACATCAAAAGTAAAAAATGTCTTGCACACTACTAGCTCTTCCAGTACACCTCCAGCACTCATTAATGTATCTCTATAAGGAATATTTTGGGATTTAAAAAAAATATGCATAAAGAAAGCTCTACCTGTATTTTCTACTGTATTTTAAAGCAGAATGGCATATCCAGTTAGGCCTAGCATCTAGGTTAAGAACATGTTCTTTAATAAAACCTATATTAACAGCTTTTTGTTTTCTGTTTTTTTGGTTTTTTTTACATTGGAAATTCTTTTTTTAAAGGTATAAAACTATTTTTGTATTATCTGTAACTCAAACACTCTATATTTCTGTGACTGCATGAGAAAAACAAATTGATCTAAAAGTGATCATAAATAATATGAAATTGATAAATCCATTTTTTTAATCCGAGCTATGAAATATACATGTCAAAGGCATTGATTTTGATAGATGAACTAGATTAGGATCACCTGTATAAATCAGCCAAGGTATTATTAGTATTACAGAGATGTGCTTTAAAGACATGCAAACAAACAGAAAGATTATAAACCAGTTGTAAATTCTGTACTGTTCTACTTTAAAATTGAGCAGTTATATACACCTGCATGGTTTGTTTAAACATTAGGAGTTAAAATATAAAAATATGGAGTATGGAAGGGAGTGGTGGTCACTGACAGGAGTAGGTAGAAAAGAATTAAACAAATTATAGTGTATGAACAATTTATAGGACATAAAATTTAATTACTGATAATTCCTTTTATACTTGAAAACTCTAGATGTTGAGAGCTCCTTTGAAATTTCAAGCCAGAATAAATTCTAAAATAACTAGAAATAATTTCACAGTATTTTTACCCTATTTTAACTTACCTCTTTTTTTTCTCTACCAACTGTCTGCAGATCTCCTTCCACCGGTTATTCAAACTTTCCAGTTGTTCCTTCAGCACCTTGGCATCCGCCGTTGATGACTGCTCAACAATCTCTTCACCAGTTGCATTCAATGTTTTGACAACAGTTTGCTGCTTCCCAATGCCATCCTGAAGCTCCTGCAAAATACCCAATACATTCACGTCTTCATACGGAAGTTAAGCATGAAAAAAATGCTTTGTCACATATTGGCCAGATGGAAAGAGGTGAAAGTTTTTCCTCTCGTGTGAATTCCAAATGAAAAATACAAGATGAGTAGACATAAAGATATCTCATAATTTTGTAACAAGTACCTTTCAGTACATCTCTGCAGCCTTTTATCCCCTCCCGTATTGCTGTCTACTAGAGAGCATTACAGTAATATTCTGCACATCAATGAATAAGTAAAACTTGTGAACAAATGTACTTCTACACACCCAATGGTAAATATCACATTTAAGAACCTACAAAGCATTGTAAGATTTAAACTGTAAAACGTGTGAAGTTCCTATTAGCTATAAACTCAAACAAGCAATGTCAGGAAAGCAGAGACTGTAAAACTTCTGATTCCATTAAACACCTTCTTGTCAAATTGTGAGAAGCCTAATAACTCGTGCTTTTGGTTTGGTTTTGATTGTTTGTTAGTCTGGGTTTTGGTTTTGCTTTGGGTTTTTTTTTGAGAGGGAGGTTGCCTTTGTTGTTGTTGTTGCTGTTGTTCTTTAGGTTTGGTTTAGAGTTTGGTGGTTTTTGGTTGGTTAGATTCTTTTTTTCTTTTAAACAGGACTGGGAGGACCTACACTTCTAAGAAGTATTGCAGTGTTTCTACTTACACACAGAATTAAAAACTACCAAAAGATAACCAATATAGGCCATTCTCAAGTTTTACTAAATGCACTGGGATACATTTTTCTACATCTTTTCTAATAAAATAAAATAAAATAATTTTTTCCTGCAGTGTTCCTGTAGCTACCTTCCCTCATTTAAAAACAACACAATTCTCAATCTGTAGCTTAGATCGTAACACTGTATGCCTGTTGAAGCAAGTTCATATTTATAAATAATCAGTATTTTCATACTTTTAGTCATCAGTAGAGCATGAGTATTCCTCCTCAGAATGTAGAAGCAAAAAAGCGTAAAATAATTTTCAACAGTTCACTGCCAAAATAAGCAGGAACTGAAATAACATCAACAATCTACACTGTGATATTCATACTTATGACAGATTTTCACAACCTCAGGAAGTGTGTCAGAATCCTATCTACATACAAAGGCTTTTAAGTAAAATGCTGAATGTAGTTTTTCTGGAGGAAACCAAATACTTCAGTATATCATACTCCAGAACAAAATCATGTGTTTGGTTTCTCTTTCTAAATGCATAGCATAAACTGCAGAGCAAGTCAGTAAACCTGCATATTAACATTAAATAAATTTTTTCCATGAAACAGTTAAAACTGGCAGGATACAACTTTCCAGGAATGTAAAAGATGAACATAACTACTCCTTATGCTTTTTTAAATATATATCCTTGGTCATGAGGCTATGATTGAAGTTCACAAACCGAACCACTCTGCAAGTTTACTTGTTCTAACACGATTAAACTCCGTTGCCAGCTACTAATTCATTAAATTGCATTGAGCCAGTTGAATGCTCTGCCTCAGCTTTTGCACAAATTTTACAGGGGCAGCTTGAACATGAATGCCAGCAGAGCCTGAGGCACAGGGGTCAATGTCAGCAGGTTGCTGTGGTGTTTACCCACAGTCCTGGACAAGGACTTGTAGCTGAAGCAGAGGTTTGCACTGTTGAGATTTAGCTTATTTCTACTACATTTTCTGTTTGGTTTTCTTACAGTTTCTTTGAGGTTGCCACAGAACACACACACCCCATCCCCAAATTATTCTTTTCTTAGATTCTGTCTCCTGTTCTGCTGATGTGTTGGGTTTTTTCCAAACCATTTTGAAGCCCCACAGCTTCAGAATAAGGAGTAGCTGTGAAGAGCATAAAGTGGCAGTAATCTGCATCCTGTTTTATTATGTTTTGATAGGATGAGAAACGTTTTTCTGCAGGATCCTTGCAAGCTGTGTGACAGTCCAGTCACGTTGCCTCAAGCACCCTGCTGCCCCACAGTGTCCCAGCATACTCTGCTTTGCCTGTGGAATGTGTAAGGTTTTTAAGATACCTTTGTAGCAGAAACAGCAAGATTTTCTAAGAGCCAGAATAGACACATAAAAGCCTCTTACTTTGAGGTATAAGATTTTCCTTTCTTTCAGCGATGCACATTAATACAATACCTGGCCCAACCTTTGACTATTATTTTCAGGTACATGATTTAGCTATTAGAAATAAATAGCAGCAATGGCTAGGTCATTTGTCTAAATGCAAATATTGAATGCTCTTGCAAGTCTGAACTGGTCTTTCCACTACACACTTCTCTTTCGGTAATGACCAGCTTAAAATGAGTATCTAGTTTCTGCACATACTCACTGTATTTCACATTGATTTTAGCACTAGGGCCTTTGCATTGTGCAGTCGGAAGCATTGCATGTGTAAATCATAACAATGTATAGTTTGAGAAAAAATACATTAGAGTAAGTGGCTTATTTCCAGCAAGGCACCTGAGACCTTGTGAAGTTAAGATCCATACGACTTACTGAAAAAATAACTCAGAACAAAGCTTCTACTTATATGCAGATGCCCATTCATTTGGAATAGGAGATCAAAGGAAGGAGAACAAAGAAGGGAAATTCTGCTTCTGTAACTCTGGAGGTTTTAGAAGGAAAATTTGTAGAAATTACTTGTTATCTATGCATTCACTTTTCTAAATGACAGAAACAACAACCAGTCAGTAAAGTACTATAAAGTGAAATGCTAAGTCAAAGCTCATTCAAATACTCTGAGACTTTTTCCTGTGCTTACAGCATCTTAAATTAGGTTTTCTCCCTCCCCTAGAATACACAAACACAAAAGAGCAACTAGTACATGATTTCCACACTTATTTCAATTGACACAAAGTTAAACAAAGGCATTTTCTCATTTATCCTCTGACATATTATGTAATAGGCCTTACTTACAAAGTAAAAAAGAAAATAGCTAGCTCAATGGCAGGAGTGCTGTTAGAACTTAAGATCCCTAATGCTGGAATGGGAACCTTGCATAGGATGTGTAGGAAGGAGAAGTGTGAACTTCCACCAGAACATGAGAGGCCTTCTGGTCATCTGCATTTCAGATCACCATAAAGAACTCAGATCTTTGTTCCAAGTACTCTAAGTACTTAACGCTCTTCACATGATTAAACAGAAACACATGTGCTGATGAAACTTGCCTGGATTCCACAGCCCACAAAAAAGATTTTTGTTGGTAATAGGTACTGCAGGAAGCACAGCCTCCCATGAAGACATTAACATCTTTTAAAAAACATGTTTTATGAAGAGAACAAAAGTTTTTTAACTGTTTTACTCAAAGCCACATTTTCACATGCTCATCCCAGGGTTATTGCCACAAAGATGCTTTTCACAACTTACATGAATATCTAAAGTTTGCCACCAGCTCTAGTTTCCTACTAACATCCCTCTCCACCCTTGCCACCCACCTGCCTGAAGGCAAAGTGGGAGCCTGCACAACCTTGCTTCCCATGGCCTTATGGTTTATGGTTCTCCAGAAGGAATATTGACTGTGAATGCTTCAGGCACCTTCACTTGAACTTCCACCTCTTCATATAGAAATGACAAAGCAAAAGGGCACACTGCCCTTTGGATTCCCAGATCACTCAGAAGGCCACTGGAGATACTTGCACTTGCAGTTATACCGTTTCTAATCATTTTACAAACAGAGTGAGCCAACAAATTTAATTAAAATTTATATTTTTATGCGTCTCTGGAAATATTCCATGTCAGGCTGAACAGGGCTCTGAGTGACCTGCTCTGGTGGAAGATGTCTCTACTCACTGCAGGGACATTGGGCTAGGTGATCCTTAAAGGTCCCTTCCAACCCAAGCTGTTCCATGATTCTATATTCCCACACACAGAACTAATCACAATTCTGAGTAAGATACTTTAATATTATATAACATATATATTATTTGTTTTAAACGTTATATTTTTAGCTACAGAAGCAGAAGCTATTAGAAACACCCATCAATTTAATTTTTCTTTCTTGTGATTCCCCAGTATAAGCAAGAAATGGCCAACCATTCGATTAAGGATTAAATAATCTCTCAGATTAAGAATTGCAGAAAAAGCATATTAAAGGACTTCTACCTCTCCTACAGAGGGTTTTACACTTTGATAATGATTTCAACTAATTTAGGATAATAACATAAAACATAAAACTGCCAAAATATTCATATGATGCATCTTTGATTAAATCACTTTTTTTTTATTAGATGTCTCTGCAATAGCAGGGGACTTGCCCAGAATCAGCCTGAAAACCCTGGCCTAGTTCACTGCTGGTATTAATTTTAGTTTTCATTTGTACTTTCTAGAAACAACTGCCTAATGACAATGCAAGAACTGCTGCTTTAGCAGCAGTTGAATCCAACATAAGAAAATGTTGAATCCAACATAAGAAAAAAAGGAAATGAGGACAAAAAGGGAAACGTGGAAAGATAATTTCTCAAAAGAGTTAACTTGACACTTCCAGCATTACTTCTAACATCCCCAAGTGTATGTAGAACACTCTTTCATTTGTACCTCCAAACACTCACAGGTTTCTGCATCAATATTATCATATTGTAATAAAGCTTTTAAAGCTGTTAAGATAATTATTAAGCAAATCACAGCTGCTCGTGGCTGAGCTGATGAAGTTGTTCGTAACACCATTACCCTTTAGGAAATACTTTCCAACTATATTGTGTGATGCTTTCCTAAGAAAATTAAAGGTGTGAGAGACCCTAAATCTACAGGCATTCCTACTACCAACTTGACAAGAGCTTTCAGTTTATACCCTAAATATGAGGTCAGAATCCCCCAAAAAGGAGAGAGAGCAAGAATATAATGAATCATGTCATGGTTGCTACTGGAAGTGACCTTAAAGATCAGCTAGGTCCAACCTCTTGCCATGGGTAGTGATGCCCTGCCCTAGATCAGGTTGTTTAAAGCCCCATCCAACACTACCGGGGATGGAGCATCCACAGCTTCTCTGGGCAACCTGTAACACTGCCTCACCACTCTCACAGTAAAGAATTTCTTTCTAATATCCAGTCTCAACCTACTCTCAGTTTGAAGCCATCCCCCATGTCCTGTCACTACATACTGTTGGAAAAAATCCCTCTTCAGCTCTCTTGTAAGTTCCCTTCAGGTACTGAAAGGCCACACTAAGGTCATTCTGAAGCCTTCTCTTCTCCAGGCTGAACAATCCCAATTCCCTCAGCCTTTCTGAGGGAATACCTAACAGTAAAATACATCTGTCTTCTCTGTCATCGAACTTCTTTCCCATGCTGCTTTTCCTTTTATAATTTTCATTTGAATTTTTCAGTGATTCTATTATGCATTGTCATTTTATTTCTTCCTCTTTTTTTTTTTTAAACCCTCTGCTTATCAGTCCTGTGGATTACCTTCCCCTAACTACAACCAAAGACAGTGGATTTAGATTAACTAAAAAATGCTTTACAGGGGATCCTTGAGCTAGTCCTATTCATAAGCTTGCTGCACATCACTGCAAAGAGAAATAACTTGTGTTTTGGGAGTTGCCATACTTACACTTTTGGACTTCTACCCATTTAAGTTTGCTTTCAAAGTTATACAACTCTTTGTCTTTTAATATTCCTTCCACAATAGGAGCCAAAGGAACTTTCTCCTGGATATGGACAACCAGTATATGTCTTGAAGTCAGGTTGTTAACAGCACCCACAATGATGCTCAGATTAATGACACCTAAGGGTTACACTGCACAGATTTCTACACAACGGTGCACAAGCGCTTTGGAGACACTTTCATGTATCAAAGTCCAGTAAAGAACAGTTTAGGATACCTAAAAATGTCTTTACTTCATGTGGGCCAGGCTGAGGCTTTGTGAATCATCTTGTAACACATGCATTTCAAAAGCAGCAAGGTATCCCTGTTGATTCAGGGTATTTTACCCAAATAATAAAATGAATGTGAACAATATGCTCACCCAAATGGTTTCTTACTGATATTTGATTCTCTTCTTAAAGCCCTGACCGTGCTTTCTTTTTTGTTTAGACTGCTGCCTGTAGCCTTAACTTGCCATGAAGAAATAAAACTAACAAAACTCTCATATTTAGGTAAATCCCATGCTATAACATACAGTTTTATCTAGTGCATAAAAATATGTAAATATGAAAAGTATCTTAGTTTAAGACAATTTAATGGGGCAGAGAGTCTGAAGTAAGTTGCATCCCCTTAGTTTTCAGCCTTTACTGCATAAACAGTATATTAATATAAAAAGTTATGGAGCTTTGGGTTTTTAGGACTTTTAAACTGAAGCATCAGTAGTTTTTTGGTATTTTTTAATGGATACTTGTTAACTGTTGAAGATCTATATTGTGATAGTAATCCTACATATTTGCCTAATCAACCATCACCAATAATATGAAGAGTTAATTACAGTTTATGCTGTTCCCCCTCCCCCCCCAAAAAAAAGGATTAAACTTTTTGTAGAAAAAGAGAAGTAACTTGTACAACTGATTTAAGAATTCACCAAGCAATTTCAAATACCTTACATCATGACATTTCTAATTGCCACCTTTTATCCTGATGCCTTTCACAATGTTCATGACAACTGACCAAGCAATATGAAAAAAAAAATCTTTGTTCAGATTGATTCCTAACACAAATTAAAACACACCAAAAAAAGAAAAATATTGAGTGGATGAGGATTTTAAGTAAATCCATTTTAAGTTTGATTTCTTTTTCCGTATTATGCAAATTAAAGATTCATCAGAAGCCTTACCCATGTACAAAAGAGAGTACCTGAATGGCACAAATTTGCTTTATTTGTTATTTCTCAGTTGACCATATATCACATGGCTCTTTTTGCAACCTCGTTTCCACTTGTCATTGACAGAAATAGCATTTTACTGATAAACTTAATCAGAAACTATTCTATGAGAAATCTTGGGAATATTTTCCTCTTTTCATTGTGGTAGACAAATGTACTTAAGAATAATTTATTGTTATGGAAAAGCCCTGCAGCAACATGAAGAAATACCACAAACAAGCTAATTTCTGTCACAAAAATTAATGGTCACAAAAGGTTTTAAGAGAAAAATAATGTATTGCCTCTCCTTCAAGCAGTGTAAGGTACAGATCCAAAAAGCAGTTAAAGGTACTATGCACCACTTTAAGGAAACTGTGGTATTAAATTCAACATTTATGTTCTAATCTTCAGTCATTTACATAAATTTCTCTTCTGCTTTAAATCACATAAAACCATAAGGTTGACATAAGAATGTCTACTCAGATACAACAATATAAATCAGAGAACTGTGAAAACATCTGGTGGAAAACTATCCCCAAAACAATTTGCTAGCATTTGGTTACCAGAATGAATTTACCCATTAGGAGTAGGTACCTCTGTTCAATATTCTATTAGAAATAAGGAAGAAATTAATTTTCTAGGCAGTTAAACCCCAGTGATTTAATCTGGAGACACATTACTGGCACTTTGTTAGGACTAAAACAATCAACAAAGAGTATAAGATGTTTCCTAACCATTTTGTGTCAAACAGCTATGAAATCTTTGTTGCTTGGTGTGCATTTTTTTGGTGATTGTGTTATTATTCTTATGAAAAGCCAGGACAGCTGATGGAGATGGAAAAGGTAAAAAACAGTGAAAAGAGTCAATGTTTGCAAAGGAGTTGACAATAATTTACAGCAAAGTGTTTTCTTCTTAGCACAAATTATAGTAATTATAATGGCTTGAATATCACTATCAACTCTGTTCAGGAAGAGCATTTGAAAGAGGTCACAGTAGGCTCTGGGCAGATTCTCCCTATAAAGATGACCTGAGTTTATGTTGTCAGTATTAGTGGTTTTGTGCATCAGCTGTAAATGAGAAACCGAAGGAAAATTGCTGCAGACCTGTTTCCTGAACATATAATGAATACTCTAAAATAAAGGAGATTTCATTCTCACTTCGAAAAAAACATAAACAGAAATATTTGTGGCTTAAGCCACAGTTTATATAAAAAGCTTATAAAGAATATAAACATTTTGCTTGATTTGGTATGCAAATTGCTTTGTTGGAGAGCCTTAGGAAACTACTATTCCATCCTGCTCTCTGTATTACTTCTTTTTTTTCTATTTTCCTTTTTTTTTTAATATATATATTTTGGTGCTGTTTAATTAGGAAGACATGAGGGCCACTATTTCCCCAGATGTATTTTATACTATCCATGACTGATAGTATAGACAAAGAAAGTTGGGTACAATGCTACTCCACAATTGTATATTTTAACAAAATAAATGGAGATATACAACTTCTTATACTCTGCCAAAAGCTTCTAAATCAGCAAGAGTTTCAGATTCATTTGAAATCTCTTCTAGACTTTATCCCTTGACTGTGCCTCTTGTCTCTAGAAAGAGAGAAATCCATCTTTTAGAAGACAAGTCATAAAAGTGGAAATTTCATTATTTTACCTACACAAATTCTTTAGTCTATGCTGCTGGCCTTTAAAAAACAATAGTCCACTATGTTTCAACGTCTTAGTAACTTCACACCTCAGGTTGCTACAGTAATTCCAGATTCTTGCCACTGCTACCTGTGCTGCCATCAAATATAAATCCAAATTCATCTCCATCTCCAAGATGGACCCGCTGCTGGCCAAGGCTGAGCCATCACGGGGAGAACCTCTGGGATAATGTGGTTAAGAAGGGGCATGCAATCCTGTGTAAATGAAGTGAGAGACAGGAGTGAGAATTTGCGACAGAAACAGCCCTGCAGACTCCAAGGTCAGTGCAGAAGGAGGGGCAGGAGCTGCTCCAGGTGCCAGAGCCGAGATTCCTCTGCAGCCCATGGTGCAGACCATGGTGAGGCAGCTGTGCCCCTGCAGCCCTTGGAGGACCCCACTCCAGACCCCCCCACAGCAGGGGATGCCCAAAAAAAGGCTGTGGCCTGGTGGGAAGTCCATGCTGGAGCAGGGTCCAGGCAGGACCAGTGGTCCCACAGAGAGAGGAGCCCATGGTGGAGCAGGTTGGTGGGCAGCACCTGTGTCTCCCTGCTGGGGCAATCTGCTCCTCAACTGCACACTGTGGGAATGGCCCCATCCTGGGGCAGGGAAAGAGTGAGAAGTCCTCCCTCTGAGGAGGAAGGAGCAGCAGAGACAACAAGTGATGCACTAATCAGAGCCCCCATTTCCCATCCACTTGTATCGCTGGAGGTGGAGATTTAGAGGACTCAAGTGTGCAGAAAAGCCTAGGAAGGAGGGAGGGGTGGAGGGAAGCTGTTTTAAGATTTGGGTTTGCTTCTCATTGCCCTGCTCTGATTAAATTGGTGATAAATACAATTATTTCTTCAAGCTGAGTCTGCTTTGCCCATGGAGGCAACTGTTGAGTGATCTCTCCCTGTACTTATCTTGACCCATGAGCCTTTCATTGTATTTTCTTCCCCCCATCCAGCTGAGGAGGGGAGTGACAGAATAGCTTTGGTGGCCAGCTGGTATTCAGCCAGGGTCAACTCACCACAAAAACACTCTGTGGCTTAGAAGCATAGAAAAAAATTATATATTACTGGTTCAGGTGAGAGCTGACCTTGGCAATTTAATCATCTTGAAAACTATTTAGATAAACATTATTGTATTCAAATGCTGATACTTTGCAATCATACTAAATCCTTGTGGTTTTACAAAAATATTCACCAGATTAATAATAATAATAATAACAACAATAATGAAAGAATATAACTTTCCCATTTTTTCCAGTGAGATGTAATTGTTAAAATGGGCCATATCCCTTTAAATTCATATTTCTTGTCTCTTTCCAATGTGACACAAAATTGTGATGAAAGTAATTTTGGTATTGAAATGTGAAGTGCATGACCAGAGGTCTATTTTGTGTTTCTAGCCCAAATTACACTGTTGCATCTTATTAGTGCATTAATTCAATTTAATTTTAGAACTGATTTAGAAATACTGCAGGGAGAAAAAAGACTTCTTTTTTTTTTCCTGAAAAAACTGTACTGCTGCTGCATGCTAACTGTAATGCTTCAGGTTAAACACATAAAATTCAACTCTGAGTCCAAAAACCTACACACTGATTTTGCAGCACACACCACTGAATGCTACTGTAATATATTAATTTCATTACTGATGTAGCATCAAAATATGAAGACAATACTCAGTCAAACTTTTTAATTTACCCCTTCACAGAATAGAATATGGCCTAATTTGATTACATGTTTATTTGCAATTTCTGATATTTGCAACACTATGACATCTTACCTGCTCTGCAAAGCTTTAACAGAGCAAAAAATGTCAACAATAAGAAAAATTGTGTCCTTCATCTTCAATTCCTTACATCTATCACAAATCAAACTGCTCATATAATAGGTCCCAGTATATTAAAAATAACAACATGGCCTAGTTTCTTCAAACATAGCCTAGTCTTAAGTTTTCAAGGGTGTCAGTAATAGTGATGGATTTATCTTAATATCACAACATTTTTAGCTAAACAAGTGGTTTTAATCCAACTCAATGTGAATGCAGTTCTTAATTTTTCTGCCATATTTAAACCAATTAACTCTGCTTATTTTTAATTAAAAATAGACAGTTACAACACCTTTATGGTTTCACAGATTTTCCTGATTCTTACAGAACTCTCCAGACCCTTGCATAACCCAAGTTATTTCCCATACACCTTCTGTGCATCAAAAACTAGAAAACTTCAGTTTGCTTTCCTGTGGCATCTATACCTGGAAAGTGTTATCTCTATTCATTAACTCAGCAGTGCTGGAATAAACACATGTGCCTCAGCATCCTGTTTTCTTTTCAAACATTATACTTAAGCTGTACATATTACCTCTTTCTTTTGAAATTTATAAATTGTTATTTGTCAGTGCTTCCAGACATGGAAAAATCTCAACCCATTACATGAAAGTAGAAGATTGGAAATATTGAACAAGCTATACATATCGACTCTCTAGTATTGGTCATTTATAGCCTCCCTTTAAGGTAAGCTACTGCAGATATCTCCCCCTTCAAGTATTTGAATAATATACAAATATGTCTTTATATTTATACAAAATATATTTGTATAACCCTCTCTGTTGGAATTTTCATCCATATCTTTTACACTTTGTTTTAAAGCAAATCAAAATTGTACATACATTTTTTCAATCAGAAAATCCTCATGTGTTTGTTCTTCATTAATATTTAAAATATATATTTTTCACAGATACAAGAAACATTTCTGGATACTTTTTATTCTGTGAAAACTAAAAAATTAGTCACATCCCAGACAAAAATAGAAAAACCTACTACTAATATCATTCTGCCTGTTTGTAAGAAAATAATGGCAAGAAGATTTGGACTAGTGGTCAGTGTACACTGACTTGGCTGCAATTGTAGAAAGTTATAAAGGAATAAATGTAACCTAAAAAATATGAAGCCTACAAAAACGGCTTCCCAGTTGTGGAAAATTACTGTGGTAGGCAAGAGGGTGAATCAGTTTAGGCTGGCAACTGCTTCTGTACAGGAGCTTCAAGTGCAAAGCAAGTAAAATGGTATTAGGCACCACGGACAGCCCCACTTAACAATCCACCTGTTATACATCATTGCATTATGGCCTTGCAATACAACAACAGGAACAAACCACGGATATTGGTTCAATGAGATAAAGGAGACAAAACTAAAATATTGCCTAAGATTTCAGTTAGGTTAAAACCAGAACAAAATAAACCAAGCCAGAAGAAACACTCAATTTTCATGAAGAAAAGGAAGAAATCTGATTATAGCAAAGTTATATAACAAAGTTATTTCCCTGCCCAGTGCTGGAAGGATCACACAGCATAAGGTCAACTGTCCTGAACTTAAGACAGACCCAAAAATCCGTAGCAAATAATTTACCAGAGGATTCTGACAGCCAGAATTAATTATAGTCTATCTGCTGCTTCTCCTCCTCCTGTCTCCATAAAGGCAGCATTTGCCTCAAGCCTTTGAGCAAGACTAACCTGGGAGAATGTCAGTGGCAAGGGAGAGATGACAAACCAATCGTCTGTAAGCAGCTATCACATCATCTTCATTCTTCCTCTATTTAGATCTTGCTGGACCTTCCCTTGCCTTTCATATCTCCATCAACTCTAGATTCCTAAGAGCTGCAGCTTTAGCTCTTTTAGTGCTGAGAAGAGTGTTTCTGTCCCAACTGAGTCATATTAATTTAAGTAGACTGGCTTTACTCCCTACAACAACCACTGGGGTGCTTCTTGATTGCTGCTACACTTCATTTTCTTCAATATCTTAGCCTATGAATCCATCTTCTTCCTTCTTCAGAGCATAATTATAGCATTGGGGTCTGATCTTTTATTAATTCAAATGCTTTCCTAAGCATGCCAGTGTTGCTACTCAAGGGATATCTGATTTACATATTCCCATAATTTCATTTCTGATTATTAAATTCATCAGCTTGCTTTAAAGTAGTTCATAGTATAAACATAGTAAGACTTTCAGGAACTGATGTTCATTGCATATTTAACATTTTTCTCAGAACAGCATCAGTTTCAAAATACAAATAAATATATTTATTAGAAAGTTTTCTTCAGTGAAAAACATGCATCCCTACATCCTCATCTTTTTAGGAGAAGAGAAACAGACTGTTTTAAAACAACAAGAGTTAGAAATAAAAATAAACCTTTATAGGCACTCTTTGCTGGAAAACAATTGACTGCAGTTTGGCTCTTACATCTTCAACCAGAGGCTGTATTGAAATTGAAATAACTGTATCAAATCTGAGAGAAAAATCAGGCTAAGTATGGGGACGCAGGAAACAAGCAATTCAGGAAATGTTACTTCTCTTTCTGAACATGTGTCACTATTTTGTAGACTTGTTACAAACAGAAACAAAAAAACCCCTCCAACCTTGGGGTTTCTTTCTTTACTGAAATATTTAATAGGGGTTATGGGTGGTTTACTAGACATCTGATCCATAGAAATTTAGGAAGCAGAAGTGTGAAGTTGTATGTTTTTCAATGTGTTCAGCTTCCCCGAGTGACAGACAATGAGAAGACTTGATACTACTCTGAACTAGGTTCCAGCAAAGTGGCTTTGGGGAAAAAAAAAACCCCAAAAAACCCACAAAACAACCCTTGTATTTCTATCAAGTAACATTGCACAGGAAGAGTCATACTTAAGCAAAAAATCACAATCCTTTTTGCTTTCTATGGATAATGTATAAAGTCTGCAAGCTTCCAAGTTTCTAAAAATAGAGTGGTGATTGTCCTGCTCTGCACTGTGTAGCCTCCCCTCATCCTGGGGGCAGTTGGGGCATCACAATATATAAAAGACATTAAAGTATTAGAGAGCATCCAAAGGAGGGCAGTGAGGAGGGTGAAGATCCTTGAGGAGAAGCCGTGTGAGGAGGGGCTGAGGTGCCTTGGTCTGTTCAGCCTGGAGGAGACTGAGGGGAGACCTCACTGCAGTTTCAGCTTCCTGTGAGGGGAGAGGAGGGGCAGGCACTGATCTCTGCTCTGTGGTGACAGTGACAGGACTGAGGGAATGGCCTGAAGTTGTGTCAGGGGATGCATAGGTTGGGTATCAGAAAAAGGTTCCTCACCCAGGGTTGGGCACTGGCACAGGCTCCCCAGGGCAGTGGTCACAGCACCAGCCTGACAGAGCTCAAGGAACATTCAGAAAACTTTCTGAAGAACCTGATGTGATTCTTGGGGCTGTCCTGTGCAGGGCCAAGACTGGGGCTCTATAATCCTTGTGGGTCTCTCCCACTTCCAACTGAGGATGTGCTATGATTTTGTAACTTTAGTATTTAATTACAGACAATATTTAATTAAGCAGTTTCCCATGTGAAGAGAAGACAGAATTAACCCAGTGCCATTTACAGCTATTTTGACATGCAATCACTATCCATACAATCATCTGAGAATGAGAACTATATACCAACACTATACTAATGCTGTTATATTAACTCTGTAATTTTAATAAAGCATGAATACAGTTTGTAAAAGTGTTATAATAATAGCACATAATAGCCATTCCCATTCATTTTCCTAGTCCTCACTAGATAGCCAGCACAAAGCTGCTTTCTGAAAAGCAGACTAGATGTTAAGTATAAAAAACAATTTTCAATAATAAAACTTGATCACTGCCTTCTATTTTTTTTTTTTTTTGCAAGGTGTTCACACAGGAAAACCAATATATTTTATGTAGGGAATTTTGTAGAGTTCCCTTGTTTTTATACACAAATCTCTAAATTTACATTTAATATTGAATTTCTATGCTGGGAAATGGTTTCAATCAGCATTAAATTTTACTTTACATATACGCCTGCTTTCCAAATAATTAATTTTTAAATAATAATATTATCTTAGGTAACTTAAATTATGATAATTTTTAATAAAATTACAAAAGAATGGTAAGAAAAAGAAAAGAAAAGAAAAAAGAACTGGCATAGGTAAAAAACTTTAATTCAACCCCTAAAAAAAAATTCAAGTGAAAAGTAAATTTTGCTGCAAAAAGGAGTCTTCTAATGCACATCAATCTCTCCAAAAATAAGTTTAAAAATGAGTCCACATATATAATTGATTTTGTTTACTTATTTTGTATCTATACTAAAAATATTACAATAAGAATAAACAGATGTAAATGTCACCAGAATACCATACTAGATATCTAGTCAATATTTAAACAGAACTAACAAAGTTATTTTCTGTATTGCAGCATCCCTCACAGCAGGGAATGGTTACCATATTAAAAAAATTATTGTGGTTCAAAATAAATACATTGATTTTTTTGAAGGGAAAAGATGGACTAAATTTTTCAGTCAATCACTAAAATTCCATTTAAGAAGTTAGATAAAGCTAGATATTACTAATAATTTAATAAATCAATAGGAAATAGGAAATACTATTTCTTTGCATAAAGGCACATAGGAAGCCAGGATAAACAACAGTCCACAAAATATTCATGAATTTGTACACATTAACGAATTTATTAAAATGCATCATCCCAGGCAGATGACCAGACAAAAAAAGGAAACTAAAAGTATAATTAAAAACAAATTAAATCTGTTGTAATTGCAGAAAACCTACACCAAGATTTTCTTTGTTGTTGTTATTGTACGTGCCAAAACACTTGGGAATATCCTAAGCACTTGTTTCTATGAAAGCCAGTCTTGAAGCACCTCAGGTGTTTCGCTTTGCATGATAGATACACTCTGTCTTGATTACTTCCCAATTAAGGACACTTGTCATTGTCGAACTCTACTTTCCTTATATATTTCTGATCAACAGAATATCAGCCCTCAGACAGGAAGAAAGCTGCCGTTCTTCCAAGAACAGAAACAGATAATGGCAAATGGAGGTGAAAGGAGTCTGAGTTCACCGAGGTTCTGCAGATTTTTTTATGTGAAACTGGACATTCACAAGACAGAATAAGGCAAAATATGATTTAGTCACACCTTTCAGATGAATGAGATCCCCTCCTTTCCTTATTCTAGGCTCAATATTTTTCTGTAAGGGTATAGAATGAAAGAGGATTATGTGAAGTAAAGCAGGATAAAACGCAAACTTTTTTGGTATTTGTCTTTGGGTTTTGTTCTTTTGTGGGGATTTTTTGTTTGCTTGGAGGTTTGTTTTTTTTTTCCAAAAATATCCTAGTTCCTGATACTAGTCAAAAATGCATTAGTCCTTAGAAAATCTGCAGAGACTGAAGTTCCATAATTCTGTCTTTCAGTGGTGAATCAAGATATCTGTTTGTATGGGTAAATAACCACACAGGACTGATGGCAGGAGGATACTTCCCAGAAGTGTTGTCAGTGATAACATGCATAATGCAATGAGATTTTAAATGAGAACACAGCTTTTGTAAATAATGTACACTCTTCACGACACCCTAGAGACACTAGACAACACAATTCCTTCAGACAGAGATTGTGTTTAAAATACTGTTTTTCCTCAGTGTTCCTGATTTCCATTAGAAACTTAAGTCAGACAAAAAGAAAGCGTTTCAAGTGAAGTGTTTTGAACCCTAAGAGAAGGGCATGATAAGAAACATGAATCACTTAAAATTGTAGTGCAATTCAGAGTTAAATCTAACAAAATGGATGAGCTGTTTTTCCTGTTTAAATAAGTGTCAGGTTTTGAAGCATTTGGATAATTCTGAATCAGTAAGAGCTTATTTGCTGTGGAAGAAGATGAGTTATCTTTACTTTAGCTGAAAACGGAAAACATACATTAAATTATAAAATTGCACCCCCATCTCTTCAGACTTCAAATATGATCCTCTCTCTCACACCTCATTTCCACTGTCATACCTTTATTTTGTCTGTCAGGCAGCATAGAAGGATCTTGCCAGGGGAAGTGAGAACAATATAGTCACAAGGCATAAAAGAACTCTACTATGGTCATACCCTTTCCACTTGCTTTCTTGATCCTTATTTTTGCCAAGATTTGAGATGTCTCTTTTTGTCAGGACTTCAGCTAAGCTAAAGATAGCATGTAAATAAATCAGGGTTTAAAGACAAACCATTCTTTCCACTGATCTCAGAGAAAATGCTAGAAATAGCAGGGAACAAAAAAACTGGGACACAGGCAAAAAGCAAGCATCTTTCACACTCCTGACTCATCGTGTTAACACGTACCCTGTCCTGTTTGGCTCTCTGGGAAAGATGGTTAGAGTATTTGTGCTGCTCTCTCATTTGCATTACTAGTTTGTACCAAAAGTGTCAAAGTGTTGGAAAGAACAGTATACAGCTCCGGGGTACAAACTACATTTTGTAAAAATTAACCAGTGATAATCTAGAAGCACATGCACTGTCTTTAAAACAAACCAAAAAACCCTAAACACAACAGGCAACAGTATTGCCTTAAAGTCACTGCTATGATATTTCTTCACTGAAGATATAGGAAAAGGTTTATAGATGTTTGTCCATACATATTTAAGAAAACAGAACAGCAAATTTAGGACTTTTCCCTATACTTGTTTTTATTTTCTCTGACCTATTTTCAAAAGGTCTTTTCCAACAGTAACTACATTTTCAAATTTCCCTACAGCTAGGAACAACTTAAAAGTACATTTATATGAGTTTAATAAAAGTTCTACTGATGCATGCAGTACATAAGGTAGTTTATACTGGTGTAACAAGACATTTATATCATAACTTTGTGTTTGTATTTGGATATAGAAGAATGGTAAAGTGTTACCAGTATTCCTATCTTTTTCCTGAAGTTTTGGAAAGTACGTTCCTCTGAAATCAAGGCATCTCAGAATTGCCTTCTCGAATTGAGGTAATTAAAACATAAAAGAGTCTGTATTACTGGCAGCTTCTGGTTACCTTTAGCTCAATTTTAACCTCTGACATTTGCTATCAAAATGTCCCTTGTCCTGTTACTCAACTGTTTTGATACACAGTTAGCCACATTTCTTAAGAAAAAACAAGGTACATAATTTTTAAGGGGGGCTTTTGTTTGTTTTTGGGGTTGGTTGGTTGGTTGGTTGGTTGGTTTTTTATCATGAAGACCTTTTTTATCGTTCTGTGGAATGCATCTGATCATTTTTTCTTTATGACTCGGATGTCCCTGAGCCATTCCCATGCATTTTCCTAGTCCTCACTAGGTAGCCAGCATAAAGCTGCTTTCTGAAAAGCAGCCTAGATGTTAAGTATAAAAACCAATTTCAATAAACACCATTGGCTAGCACCAGTTTTCCTGAACTCGTGGTGTCTTAGTAGGCACCTATAAATCTGCTCATGGATGTTTAAAGAGAGACAGTGCTTTAAGACATGCATTCTTCTACTCCTTCCTTGCACTAACATTTTCAGTGCAGGAAACAACCCCAAAGACTACCATCATGACAGAAATGTTTCAAAAATAAGAACTAAGCTTTGGGGTGTAGTGTATTACCCCAATATTCTGTCCCACAATAGTTCTGACTGACTGGCAGGCCTGTTCTAATTTTCTTCTTTTTCTCCTCTCCTATCCCAACACAAAATTTCTCCCCCCACATACCTTTAACAAACAACCTTAATATTGAGATTGAAGAGAAGATGAACTGAATCAAAATAAATAAGCTTCTGTCAAATTCTGTCAAACATCCACTAGTTTTTCTTTGCACTTCCTATTTACCACTGAAATAACATCCATGCAAAAACAGAGTCTCTTGACAAACTAGGGGAAGTCAGGAGAAGATGTAGTGGCCTGACTAGGCAGCATGACACACTGCTTTGCACCACTGCTGATCTGTTATGCTTAACATGAAAAAACAAATTAAATAATGGGGTAGCTATGGTTTGGAACTCCCAGGAGCTGGAGGGGATGACAGTCTGGTGACAGAGTTAGAACCCATGAGAATAGCAGGGGAAGGACTGAGAAATTTATTATTATTATTAGGCTTTGGAACATGTCTGTTTCAGAAGGCACCTGATTTTAAAAAATTAAAAGGTGATACACCATTATTTACTAAACTTGGTTGAGAGGACTTCCTTACACTAAGGAGTCCTAGTTCCTATGTAACCACAATCCATATTAAACAAAAACTTGTTTAAAACCTCTCTGGATGAATCTACCAAGCAGCTGTAAAATCAGCCCCAGCACAGTGCAGACACCAACAACCTACCTGCAAGTGGACTTTTTATATTAAGACTCAACAAAAATTTGTTGTGTTTTTAGACAGAAAAGAAAGAAAGAAAAGGTAAAATGTTTTCCCATATCTGTGCTATCCCTGCCTTCTAAGATGAGTCCACCTGGAAAATTTTGAGCTCAGTTTTTATTTTTTATGTGCTTATGCAGGAGAGATACAGCATCATCTTTCCTCATTAAAAATAAAATGTTTACATGAAGTTTTGGAGTAAAAATTCACCCAATTAATCACAATTTCAAAAAACCTTGACAGTATTGTAAACCTTATGCATTGTAAAGTCTCACATCTAATGGGCAAATGAGCTTTCGATAAGAACAGAAGCATTGGGGTTTTGTTGTAAAGGGAGCTGTAGCTGAAAGGCTACATGATTAATGTAGTATCATAGACTTTACATTAAAATAAGATAAATTACCCTTTAAGGATCAAGCTAACTTTAAAGAGAAGCTTCTTAAGGAAATTTGACCGCCAAGACAAAATTCGATAATTGTTTTAAATTTCAATTTGTCTGTAACGTGGTTTTGGGAAGACAAACTACATAATTCTGATGTTTCTAAATTCAATTCTTTGTCATATTCAGGCTTTACCACATAAACATTCACCAGTTCCTACAAAAAGAACATCCCAAATCTTTAATCATTGCAAAAAACACAGTACCTTGACTTTATATCTTAAAGTTAAATTGAGTGACATTATAAAAATTAAATTACTTCTTCCTCATCTCCATAATATCCTTTAAAATGCCTTGCCTAGGCTGGAGTATATGTCCTATTTCTTTATCTTTCTTGATGACCCCTCATGCCTGCAAGTCAGCTCATTTTTCTCTGGTGAAGACTGCACCCTACCAGTGCACGCTCTAAAATTTCCATTAAAATCTAGGGCATCATCACTCATTCTTATCTGCAGCAGGCTGCGAGCAGTGCAAGAGCAGCAACGGCAGGAGAACTCGTCTCAAAGGACAATACAGTTATACACATCACCATTCAGAAGGGAAGAGAATTCTACCTGCATAATGCCTTATCACATCCAGTACACTGGGAATCTTAAAATCACCGGGAGTGGTGTGGAATGTTGTTATAAATTCTCATGCAACAGCAAGTCTTACTTAAACAGCAATTTACCAGTAGGCAATTAGCTTCTCAGAGAACATTTTTATTATGTTCACGTCACAATGAAACGATCTGTCTCATCAGCTATTGAACATTTGCTAGTTAAAGCATTATTATTCTAAATTAGCATACAACAAGTACCTGAGGGTATTTAAACTTGTCAATGTGTTTAACCTCCTGGTTTCTGAGTCCCTCTTCTTCAAACAAATTCTTAAGCAGTTCTCATACCAAATTCATGAAAACCTTTCCAAAGAGTTTAAGATAGCCATGGTCATTCCTCTTTCTCTACTTTTCTACTTTGCAGGAAGAACTCACATATGCAATTTTTATGCCTGCATGAGCACACATTCTATAAAACAGCACATGAACCACAATCTTGCCATGCTATTTTGCTGGATCACAGGTCTCACATAACTCTCATCTTCACCCCTCATTCTACAGCATGATAACCTTTCTTGCATCCTGAGCCCAAACCACTACACACCTTGAAGTCAGAGATCAATAATTTGATTTTGCATTCCACGGATGCCTGTGTGTACTTGTGTACAGAATGGAAGCTGGGCTGCAGTGCTCGTGTAGCACTGGTTGAACTGCCCTGTTGACTGTCACCTCTGGGGCTCAGCAGACAACTTTGGCACTGTCCAGGTAAAAGAAGAATACAGATAATCTAACTACAGGCAGGTCGGGATCAGACAGTTGTGCAGCAAAATGCACCTGAGAGGAATTGTCACTAGCAACTACTGCTACAAAAGAGCTCAGCATCTATGGAAACCTGAGTAGATTGCTGGCTGGACTGACCTGCTCTGGTCATTGGGGTTTTTTCAAATGTTTGCTGCCACAACCTTTTCCACATTCTGTCCAGTAGACACTGACACATCAATTTTTCTGGTGTACCACGCAAGCAGCTTGAACCCTTTCTGTACTCATAGGCTTTTGTGCCAGGATGGCACAAACATCAATGTTCTTGTTGTTGTATGGCACAAAATATATTCCAGCTAGGTGCTCGTTTCTTGTAGTGGATGAATGTATGCATTGACCAAATAATCCATTAATGAATCCTTATTTAAATAATTCAGCAGAGAAAGTTTATTACATTTTATTTTAATTTTTTGGCCAAAACTCTCAGCTTACAGCGTTCCAACATCCTTTGGTCAGAAATACTTGTAATAGCGTTTAGCAAAGGAAGTAATAAGTCATGGTCAGCTTGGTTATGTACTCAAAGACAGATGGATAGAGAGCTGATGTTTGTCCTTCATGTACTAACTTCAAAATACAGCTAATACTGATTATAGTCGATGTTTGCCCTGAATCTAGACATACTATATTTGTAAGTGGCCAGACAAACTTAACAGCAGGCTTGTGTTAATTTAGACATTTCACAATAGATTATAGGCTGGACATAAGCAAGGCAGCATTATGAGTGATGAATAAATGATGATTTGCAAACCAAGCTTCCATTGACTTGCATAAAAAATAGATCAGAGAACAAGATCTTTTCGCACTAAGAAAGCTAACAGGACTTTTAAAGCTAAGAAATGTCATTGAGCTTAGAATCTTCAGTGATTCCAGGACAACGTGTTAACTTCCTGAAGCAGGTAAGGAAAGAACAAAGTTCTCTAATGACTGAAACACAGCATAGATAGAATCCTGGCAAAATGAATCCAGTTTTACTAGGATTGTGCCTGCATCATGGCTTTTTCCTTTGGGCAACAGGAGTTGGTGGTGATGCTCTCACCAATTTTCATCAGGCTCCCCACACGTGTCATTCCCTACTGCTACCACAATACAGATGCCTTATGAAGCATGAGTCAACCATTATCCATATGGCAAAAAGATTATAATGGGCTTAATATTTTAGCATAGATGTTACAGGTGAAGTAAACAAATTTACAAAATGAAATGGACAACAGCAAGTTTACATGGTTTCAACTGCAATCAAGAGAACAGTCTCACAGATATCAAGCTTTTTCTTGGCGCTGATTTCAAAAGTTATCATTGAGAAGGATGAAAAGTACATTGATTTTTATATTGAGAGACTAAACCCATTAGTATAATTTCAGCTCCATTCCCTGATCTTTCTCCGTGGGAGGAGGATGACATGTACTCCAAGGAAAATGACTGGGGTTTAAAAAGCCTAGAAATAAATACCTGGTTGCAGAAATTTAATGAGTACATATACTGTCATGTAACCAAAAGTGGCATAAAGAAACAAATCATCTTTAAATGGCATCCAGAAGATATTTGTCATTTGATTTATTCTGATATTGTAGACTGATATAGTACTAGTTTTTGTCAGTATAATTATACCCGAGAACAACAGATTTACTGCATAAAAATGTCCTGTCCCAAAATAGATTCATATGCTTTATACTAAATTTTAGCATGCCTTATTTAGGCATAATTCTACATCTGCATCCTACAGCTGGAAGATCAAGGGACATAAAACATATATTGTTAGGAAGACAATACAAGTTATTGACAAAGTGCTATATCCATTCATCTTTTATAGAACAATGATAAACATCCAGCTGACTACTTTGGAAATTCTATAAGAGCAGGAGAGGGCTGTACTATTTTGAACCTGTGCATGACTACAAAAGTAAGAAGAAAGAAAGAGAATGAACTCAGTTGCTGTTGCTAAGAAAACTTAAGCCTTTATGATAGATTTAAACAACCAGGAGCACGAACAAGCTTAAATGAAATGGCATTTTAATGCTTAAAAACCAAATAGAGCCTCTAAATTCACACAAATTATCAATACAATTATTCACACTACTATCAATAACTGTTCTTGTTTCATTGTGTGTCTTCTCTCTGGAATACGTGTGTAGCTTATTTTAATTACTTGGGACTTGAAATATGTTTTCCAGTATCAGCTGAGAAGCAAGCATGATTTTCATGGTATGCAGTTTAATATTATACAAATACCAAAATATTATCATTATATAGATAGTTAGAAATGTGTGCATATTGAAATAGGATAAGTTACGTTGCCTATATTAAACTTTACATATTTAAAGCATCATGTGACAGCAGGACCCTTGAACTGGCGAAAGAAGTGGCTGAATTTGATTTAAAATCTCAGTAGGCAGAGTTTTGTACTTTGCACAGATTTAAATATTTCTTAGATTGGAGACTTAACACTCTTTTGCAACCATAGACCCATCATGATGTTGCTACTACCTATTCCAGTTATTACCCACAAGTAATTGGATTGGAATCATTTTAGCAATTGCACATGGTGCTTCAAATCCTTGGTGAAATCTAAATGTTAATTAACTAAAAAGAAATTAAGTAGTCCTCTGAAATTTTCAAACTTCTACAAAGTACTATGCCAACTGATATTTTAATTCACTTTAAGTAATTAATCTTCTATTCTTGCCCCACCTACGTAACACTAAAATATTTTTAAGACCCCTTGGTGATGAATCAAGAATAGTTTACAAAACTAGATGCTAGGACATGACTAGGTTTTTAATTGGGCCCAGAAGAAACAGGTCTTTTTGTTCTCCAAAGGCTGTGCACCTTAATTCAAACTGTCTTACAAACTTCTGTGGTTTTAAAGGCAAAGCATCTACCCTGGGACAGCAGCAAAGGGAGTCCTCCAGTGACAAGTCTAGCTGGCAAGAGGCCACTGCTGGGCAGCAGCTGTCCCACCAGGCACCCAGTGTGATGTGCCCTATTTAGCACAACTGAGATCCATCCAGCCTTAGGAGGGATGCAGAGTCCACAAGCAAATCTTTGCAAAACTTCTCTTCTTCTGTGGCTCTTCCCTGGCACTTAGTGAGAGGAAGCAGCATTTGGGAGCTCAGTGAGACAAGCAAAAACCCTGTGTTACGCAGCTTTCCATAAACATCTATCCATCAGAAGACAGTATTTTCCCTTCCACTGTAACAATCAGATACAGAAATGCTTACGGTTCCATTTACAAATAATGAGAACCCTATGAAAGATTTCAAAAGTTTCAACTATGAATTCTGCATAAGCTTTTGCTTCACTTAATGATTACCAATTATGGCTTTATGTCCATATCAGATATTACCCTGATTAAGGCAGAAAATTGACATGTCTAAAGTAGTTTTAAACACCAGATTTGAACTTCATTCTCAAATAACTATCACAGCACTTTTAAGATGTAAATTTAGTAAAATGAACACACAATACAGACTGTATACCTTGACACTTTGAGGCTGTCACATGAAACTTATTTGGAAGCAGATTTTGAAGTTGATTTAATTTAATCCAAGGGCCAGAGTGACTGAAGTGAAAGTTTAAAAGAACTATGACATGTTTGAAACTAAAATTAGGTTATTAGACTATACTTTTTTCTTTTTTTTTCCTCTAAGTTTTATGGCACTTCTCAAATTCATAGTTTTGTAGATGAAGTCTAGAGAATTTTTTCCTACACTTCATTGAAAGTAACAGATGAAAAAACTTTACCTTCATAAACAGAGACTTGAAGACACTGAAGTGCATGAAGAAAACAGTCCCTCCATTTAAATTCTTACAGAATTCTCATACTTAAGATAGTATATTTCCTAGAAATAAAGACTTACTCCCCTAAATTAAACTAAAATAAACCACCACACCATCTTTTAGAAAAGTTTGAACTTGAACTGCTAGTGTTTTGAACAAAGAAAAAATTAGTGTTTCCTCATGTTACTCTAGTGTCAAAACTTGAGTAATATGCTTTCTTAGTAAAGAACAGAATCTGGAAAAGCTAAGTCCATATTAAATATTGGGAGGGCTGGGAATGGTTGGGTGATTAAAGTATCATCAAATTTTGAAGAAAATATTTCTTTATCCATTATTCATTATTGATTGAGTTTCTTTTCTTTAAGTTTCTTCTTTTTAGTCCCCTGCTAGAACATTTAAGAGGGAAATGTTTTGGTACTTTTTGGAAGAAATGGAGATGGTGGAAAAGAATAAACTAGCCCTCAGGGAAGGAGAATGGAGAAAGTGAGCTTCATTCAGCTGCTTTAATGTCTGTGTTAACAGACAATAAAAAGACCTTTTTAAAAAAATGAAGTGAATTTAGATCTTAGTGGATGGAATTACAATGAACTTAATGGCTCTCTCCCCTGAACACCTGAGCTAATCTTACTCCTTAAAATGAGAACCCATCTCGGCTTTTCTTATCACTGTTTCCATAAACACATTAGTTCAGATTGTAAAATATATCTTTCCATGACTTACAACAGTGTATATCTGTGTGTCTGTGTCAATTTTAATAGTTTATTCCCTTTTTATTTTTATATGATCTTGTCTATGGGTATTCAGTTGTTTAATATCTTAAATCCCCATCTCAATTACGATTCTAAGGCACAGCACATAATTTGATCTGTTTTTTAAAAAGCCAGTGCAAGGTAATCCTGAATGCTTACAGAATGAACAGAAGCACGTGCAGGTGATGCTACAGCAGACAGTGTCTGTAGCAAGGATTTGAAACACTTTAATACCTGAACCTGAGCTGTGTCAGGCAGAGCAGTGCCAGCAGGTGTAGGGAGCTGATCTCTCTGATCAGTCCTAGTGAGACATATATGGGGGGTTGCTGGGTATTTGTCTTAAACCTTCTGTGCTTCTTTTCTCTCCATTTGGTCTCCTCTTAATATTGCTAATAAGTATAGGCTAAAACCCCTTGTTTGAATAAAACTATCCTATTTGTTGTTAAGAAATTTATTTTTACTGGGTGAAAAGAACTGTTTAATTTCCCATGCCCAGAAGAGTGGTCCTTTCTTTAGCGTGTGTTTTGAGGTCATCTGTGACCTTATCAAGTTTTTCTTTCCTTCTCTAAATCTATCTAGTCTAAAAGCAATGAAATTCATCAATTAAGGCAGATTTACCTTTTTAAAAAATGTAACATGATAAAACAGCAGGGAAGTTCACACCCTAAATTGTTGCTGCACAGAAGAATTAAACCCAAGGTCTATTATCAAATGCAGGCATCCAACACCATTCAAAATCAGGGAACAAGGAACAAAGCAAACTGCAAGCAACAAGACCTGTACTGTGTACAGACATATTACTTTCAGTGAACACTATGTTAGGCAGTTGCTGAGAGTTTACATTGGTGATCTGACTTTAGAAATAAATGGCTCCATTTCAGTGGTTGCCCTGAATCCTTGATTCAGGATATCCATTAGATGAAGTTTCAGAAAAAAAGTCTACTGAAATGGAAGTGTGGATTCCTGGATTCAGAGCTGGAGGACATCCAGTTATGTTCCTTCCCTGGCAGAAGGGAATAACAGCACAGAATAACACATCCTTGCTGACAGGAAGAACTGACAGCACAATTTTCCNAGAGAAAACAAGCAAGATGGGACTTCCTAATCTGAAGCTGTAATTGGATAGTTAACCCCAATAAGCAAAACTTAGAAGTGTAAGACTTTGTGACTGTTTGTCCATTTTGTAACCATTTGGGGTCCATCTTGGGCGTAGCCCTGGCCAGGCTCTTGTACTGCCCAAGGTGTATCCTTACAGGCCTTTTAATAAATACCTACTTGTGGGCCTGATTTGGCCTGCTAGCTGCTGCTGAGAGCAGCAGGAAGGCCTGTGAGAGAGATGGTTTCCCAAAAATTGTGACATCAAGCAGTTGATGTGGATGAATCAGCAGAATCTGAAAAGGAATTTTGTGCATATCCACTCTTCTACCACAGTACCAGGAAGTCGTCGCTCTTGTAAAAAGATTTATTTTCTTATGCCACTAGAAACTACTTGAGAATTCTCCCAGAAACATAAATTTATAAATCCTTTGAAGAAGTGTGAATCAAATTCAATTGCTTATTCTCACGTCGTGATAAACAATTACTTCAAAAAATAATACAATAATTTAAGCTCTTTCTAAAAACATTTTATATCAGCATAGCTTAATTATTACAAACTAGCAGAGTAGAAAATGTTTTTCAAGAAAAACTAAGTGCAGATTTGATGGTAAAATAGACAAAACCAGAATGTAATTTAATTCACTAAATTGCACTTTTAAAATTAGCTAATAAATACAGACATTAAAAGTAATGAATTCACACATTAGCTGTTCAAGAGGACTGTGGCTGTAGCCTTTACCATGGCCAAGAAAGGTGTGATGATGAGACTTTATCAATAAAGGAAATGGATGGTACTGAATTACCTAATCAGATGAACGGATTTGGAACAGAATGTGAAATTGTTTGAGCTTTAAGGGTTTACAGTGATCACAGGTCGAGAGTTACAGCCACTACAACTCTGCATAAAAACAGGGCTGACCAGAGAATGACAAGATGGGGAAGAAACACAACACACTCCAAGCACAAAAGACAGGCCAAGAAGAAGCACCTACTTGTTTCAGGAGACCATTTCTTAATTAATTACTGTGCTAAAAAACCACAAAACTCTATTAGTCTAAATCAAAGTATACTTCAAAAGCTGTAGCTAGAGACAGTTTTTAATAACCAGGGGAAAAATATCTTGTGACAAATTAACTACTTAACTGGAATCTGGAGAACATAAGTTGCCAAAGAAGCAGTTATGACTGAAGTCTGAATTTATGGAAAGACTGTAATATTGACCATATTATCAAGAATTAAACAACCCTTTTGACCTCTAATTGGCTGAACTAAATCAGACTTGAAAAGGGTATTTCAGTTATTTAAATGCCACATTATTAGTCAACTTTTTTTCTTTTTTTTAAGCAAACCTATCTCCTTTGATCTCTTAGCTTAAATTTACTGTGAAAACAACATGGATAACTACCAGGCTGAGCTACCTTTATCCCTCCATAAGGGATGGGTATCTTTATCCTCCCATAAGGCAAAATTGCTCTGTATGTCTATAACATTTGCCAAACAAAAAGATACCTTAAGCATAATCTGTAATGGGGAAAAAAAACCCAGAATAGTGAATTTAAGTATTTTATTTTATGACATATTTAATTTTGAATTTTGATGCAACAGATGGTTAATAAGTAAAACATTAACATTGTCCTCCAGTCTTTTCTATCACTCTGAAACAAAATCGTGTTACAATAACATGGTCTTGTATTTTACTTTTTATGAAATTTTATTGCTCAAAGATAAAACTATTTTCACAAGCAGCTGTGCTACTCAGCTTGCTAAATATTTGAGTTTAGCTTTGCCACTTTTCCTCAGCCTGTGGCATATGTGCTTTTCAGGCGGAAAGTGAGATCCAAGGACAGGAACAAGATGAAGAAGCTTTAAACTATGAAGCAAAAAATATGAGAACAAATGCAAGGAAAAACAGTACATACGTTGTCAAGATCCAGCAAACAGTTCTGTCAAACAGCATGAGAAAAACTGGCTTGGGTAGAAGAGGAAAAGACACTGCCTGTAAGCACCAGCACTGCAGTTTGTACCTAATTGTTCTTCGTTCCATGAGCAACCTCATTGATAACTGTCAAATCAGGAATCCATCTCACGTAGAAACCATAAACTTAGAGCATCTCAAAGCAATTCAAAACATTTCAGAAATTGTTTTGAGAACACAGTAACACAATGGTAGCAAATTTTCGGGGTTTTATTGACATATCCTCCTACTGAAAACACGTTAAAGTACCTGGAGTCAAAAATTGAGATAGCTCACCCCTAGCTTTCTTCAGCAGAACTGTGCATCTTCCAAGACCAATTAATCCCTGAGATAATGTATTTTATATTAATTATAGCAGCATCAGTCAAGCTTCTTTTTTTCTGAACTTAGCAGTGACTAAAGGTGTTTAGAGAAGAAAATGATGGCTTTACAAATATATTAGACACATATCAGCCCATTAACCTGTGAGTTAGATACTATGGATTTGGTAACTGCAGTTAAGAAGACCAGTAGCCTTTTCTTAGGATTTTCATCCATCTGTTGTTAACATCTTTAAATGAATGTCATCCACATATTACATCACACATTTTTATATAGGATATATGCAGGATTTAAGGCACTGTAAAATTGCATTATACACTAGAATATGATGCCAAAATTCCAATTAGTAACTTAAAGAGATATAAATATTTAAATAAGTTTAATCCTTTTCCCTTTCTATAAGTTTGCAACTTTTACTCTATATATTTTTATGCTCAACTCGTAAGTACTTTTAGTTTTATAACCATTTTATAACTAGCAAAGGTATACTACAGAAATCTGCCTGCTGTTAGTATATGTTTATACATGTAGTTGCAAGGCATATAATTTGAGACCTAATTATTTGTAGGCTTCTTGAATAAATCATAGAAAATCACCTAAAATTAAACAAATTAACAAACCCAAAACCAACAAAATACTTTTGATGAGAGAAACTATTTCAAAGAATCAGGTCCATGAAAAAAACCTGCACTTTGAGGGAACAGACCTACACATCTTAGAAGAGGTATTCATTTAGTATCCCAGTGTGCAAGGTATTAAGGCTTTCTCCCCAGAAGTTTGATCTCATGACTGTTGAAGAAAGAGGTCTTTGGTCAAAAAAACCAAGATTCTCTTCAGTTAGAATATTCAGGTCTTTAGGTAAGTGGATTGGCCTGTCCGTAAAAGTTCACTACAGATGTTTGACCCTATTTTCAATATATTCGGGAACTTGTATCTTCTGTAGTCTAGCTAAAACAAGCATTTAAAAATAACTGAACAAACCCCTTATTTGACAAATTAAATAAATATAGGTAGATAAATATATATAAAATTACTGCTATACAGATATATAGCAAAAAATATTAATTCATCTTAGGCATCTGTGTCTCCTCACCTCAACGACAAAGAATCACAGAATATGCTGAGTTGGAAGGCACCTATTGGGAACATTGAGTCAAAATCCCAGACCTGAGCAGAACACCTCAAGAATCACCATGAGCTCAGATCATAGTCCAAATGGTTCTTGAACTCTGTCAGGCTTGGTGTTCTGACCACTGCCCTGGGGACCCTGTTCCACTGCCCAACCACCCTGTGGATGAAGAACCTTTTCTCAATATCCAACTTAAACCTCCCCTGAAACAGCTTCATGCTATTGCTTTGTATCCTGTCAAGGGTCATGACAGTGAAGATATCAGCTCTTGACCCTTCGTTTACCCCCATAAGGATGCTGAAGATCTGTCACTGTCACCACAGAGCAGAGATCAGTGCCTGCCCCTCCTCTCCCCTCACAGGAAGCTGGAACTGCAGTGAGGTCTCCCCTCAGTCTCCTCCAGGCTGAACAGACCAAGTCACCTCAGCCCCTCCTCACACGGCTTCCCCTCCAGGCCCTTCACCATCCTCACTGCCCTCCTTTGGATGCTCTCTAATACTTTAATGTCTTTTTTACACCCAAAACTGCCCCCAGCACTGGAGCTGAGGCTGCCCCAGAGCAGAGCAGAGTGGGACAATCCCCTCCCTTGCCCGGCTGGCCGTGCTGTCCCTGATGTCCCCAGGACACGCTTGGCCCTCCTGGCTGCCAGGGCACTGCTGGCCCAGATTCAACTTTGCATCAACCAGGACCCCCAGGTCCCTTTCCCTGGTGCTGCTCTCCAGCCTCTTGTTCCCCAGTCTACACTCACAACCATAGTTGCATATAGGTAAGATAAAGACCTTCTGGAAAGTTTCCTAATGTTGTGCAGGCAAAAGACAATCTAGTTAAGTTCCTCACTACGCAAGGGAATTGCAACACTCTAGGAAAAAAAAATAGCTTTAGAAAGTGATTTAGCTAAATCAATGCAAGTTCCTCTGTGGATAATGATGGCTTATGTTTACTTTTTTCTAAGTTGTTATAAGACACTCTTCTCCAAACTAAGACTGTCTGCACAAGAGGGCTGATCAAATTTATCTTAGTTCATTCAATTTTCTTGCGTACACAGGTTTAATGGACTCCATCGTCACTGGGAACGTAATGAGGGAAGAGCAACACTAAAGAAAAAGAATGTGCTCTACAAACCAGCAATTAAATGTCAATATTATTCTCCTTGATGGCAATAACCATGTCTTCATATCTAGACAACTACGGACCCATTTAAAGGTCATGTTGAAATGCTCCTAAATGCAATGACATTGAAATTACAATAAATATAGCTGGTACCTGGATATCCTGGGGAGGCATATGCCCCAGTGATGGGCAGCAAACTTGACTGGTGTAAAATGTCAAGGGAGGCACTGCATAGAAACAGTAGGACTTGCTGCCCAGGCAGGGCTTGCTTTTTTTCTGCTGTGCATACTTAGGAGTATAAAGTACATGAAATACTTTCTTTCAGAAAGGTTCTGAGAGAAAGAAATTTAACAGAGGTTCTTTTAGGTGCATTAGTCCCCAGGAAGGTAAGATTATGGTCAAGGCAAGACTGTTAATATTGTATTTACAGACAGAATTGAAACTGCAACCACTAAATAAATGGCATTTGTTAAGCAATAGCATTATTACTTACTGGAAACCAGAAGAGTTACAATGGGAGAATAAGTTTTCTGCAGTTCAATTTTACTTGTAATTTTAGTTTTCTTTATTAAATCAAGGATGTGGTAATATCTGAATATATGTATGATCAATTAATTATAGAGAATTGGGCTAATCTTCTTTTGAATCCCTTTTATGCTTATCTTCTATTCAACTATTGTCTCATTTAGCCTAAACAAATTATATGCTAAGACTTTTTACAATTACCCATTTTTACCAGGATTTAATTTTCTGCAATATTTGTTGAGTATATCAGTAAAATAGTAGTTTTCATCTTGCAGTGTTTCCTAAATCACATTTTTGTCTAGGAGATTATTGGATGTGTGAGGAAATCCACTAAAAGAATGTCAGACTCTAAAAGAGTGATTACTTTCAAACTAGTTATTTAACTAAATTATTCTACTTTTAATAGAGTTTTGGACATTTTTGTCAGTATCACACAGAATTAGAAGAGGAACCAGATTATGCTTACACAACAGGATGTCTGCCCAGCAACACAGCACTGGCCACATCACAATAGCCACTCTACTCCAAGTTTGCTCTCATAGAATCATAGAATCATTAAGGCTGGAAACGACCTCCAAGACCATCGAGTCCAACCTTTGATCAAACACCACCATCTCAACTAAACCACAGCACAAAGTGCCACATCCAGTCATTTCTTGAACACTCCCAGGGATGGCAACTCCATCACCTTCCTGGGCAACCCTTTTCAATGCCTGAACACTCTTCCAGTAGAGAAATTAGTTCTTTGACTCAGTCCGTGGTCATCTCTGAGTGCTGTTAGTGAGCTGTAGAAATTGGCAGATGCTGACAAAGAAAGTGGAAGGCAGGTCAAACAGAAGCATGAAAACAAAAAGGATGCTGGAAAAGCACCTGATTTTTCTGCTAAATGTTCTTGGTTCATTTATCAAGGACAACAAAAAGTAATAATTTCTTCCTAGCAAGCTGTTAGCTACTTGGTATTTGTTGGTACAGTTGACAATTTTCAGAAATCAAAGCAAAGAGTTGAGTTTCAGTATCTGAAAAGATGAAGCCTTTGTATTGTAGCTAAATGGAGGTGAGGCAGATTCTCTCAGTTAGGTTGGATTATAGTACATATTTGTGTGTTACCTCTGAGGAGTGGAACAAAAGCCACTTGAATACTCCTCCACTGGAGACACAGTATTCAGTCGTTTGCCTTCACAGCTACATCTTCATCATGCACTTATTTATGTGCAAGGGCAGCAGCAGGACAGATCTTGGTACATTCTTATAAAAACATAAGAACTTACTTGCAGATTTCCAAGAGAGCATTTTTGAAACATTATTCTTTCTTTTGAGATTACACGCTTTCTGGCATCTAGTGATCAAATGCTCCTCTTTGTTGCAGCATACATATTTAAACTTTTTAAAAGAAAATCTTTCAGCAACTGCAGTGAAGCATATCCTTCATACTGTAGAGTTTCTGAAGTTTTTTTGCTAATATTTATTTCAGAAGGATGCAGCTCAGAGCTACCAAAGTGGAATGTAAAATGAAACTATTCCAGTTTGTGTTTTTTCCTACACACAGCACCACTAGCACACTTTCCCTTGGTCACAGGTCCTTCCATGCTCAATCAATTTCCTGGCTTCTGCACTTATGAAAAAGGAAGGCCATAGGAAGACATTATAATGTTGTACCTTTTGTTGACAATACACAGTTCAGTTCACCACTGCCATCTCTGGAATGAGCTTCCTGTAGCAGAGGAGGAGGGCTGGCAGAGCATCTCTGCACCCTCCCTACTCTTTCATGTTCCCAGACAGATACATTGCTAGAGGGCACCCTGAAACTGGGCTTGGAGGAGAAATTCAAGTACAGTAAACTTCAGTACAGTGAAGGTTCAATTCTTCACAGTCACTTAGCACTGGAAGCAGATCATAGACTTATTTTTGCATGAATGATTCCTTTATACTCATCAACTAGTATATCACCAGTAGAGGTGCAAAGGCTTTCTTTTTAAAGAAAATGATACAGAAAAAAGTCTACAATTCTGTCTGAATTGGTCTATGTTATATAGTATATTTAACTTCAGTGGCATGCACACGTCTTTATTACTAGATTTTATCACTAGGAACTATGTTAGATTAGATGAAGAGCAATTGTAGATAAGGAAGTCATCCCTTAAAATCAGATGTATGAACACAAAGAATGAGGAAAAAAAAACCCCTTAGAAGTTATTCTTCCTCAACTGTAGTATATAACTGTGCAATAGAAAAAATAAAGTTTACTCTTTCACCAGTAAATATTATCCCCATGAAAGATAAGCTCAAAGGACTAGGTTAGTAATCCTGCCTCTGACATTTAACACTTCAGTTGTATCAAACAAATACGGTTTCAGTTTCCTTGTGTAGCAGCAATGCTAATACTTGTCTACTTTCCTCAGTGGTATTGTGAGGATAAATGTATTGTCATAACGGTCTTTGAAAAGGAAAAGATGTAAGCATTTTTATTGATGTTCTACTTCCCAATCCACTAGAGTATATTAAAAATAATTTCACTACTGTCAAGTGCAACCTCTACCAATACATATTTCTTACTTTACCAGTCCTTCCTCCTACAAACTGAAAAGAGAAAACAGCTCAGCAAGTATATTCTCTAGTCAACACTGCTTGTACACAAAGGATAAAATCTGCTACTGAACATGACCAAAATAATTTTTGCTAACTACAGCTGATTCAGTTTGCTTTGCTGTTACACTCTCGCGAAAATACCCGAATGACTTGGAGATTTGATCATCAATCGAATTGATTATGGCTGAATATGAAAGACAAAGACATGACTGGCAACAGCCAACGTGGGTTTACTAAGGGCAAATCCTACCTAACAAATTTGGTGACCTTCTACGATGAGGCTATAGCTTTGGTAGATAGGGACAGAGCAACTGACATCATTTACCTGGACAAATGAAAAGCAATTGACACGATCCTCCACAAACATGTTTGTCTCTAAATTGGAGATGGATGACTTTGATGAATGCACCACTCAGGTACTGGAAGGCCAGACTCCAAGACTTGTGGTCAATGGCTCATTGCCCACATGGAGCCAGTGATGAGTGGTGTCCCTCAGGGGTTGGTACTGTAGCTGATACTATTCAACATCTGTGTCAGCAACACAAACAGAGGGATCAAGTGCACCCTAAGCTGCTCACTGACAACACTGAACTGTGTGGGACAGCCAACATGCTGGAGGGAAGGAATATCATCCAGAGAGACCTGGACAGGCTTGGGAGGTGGTCCAATGCGAACCTTGTGAAGTTCAATAAAACAAAGTGCAAGATCCTATATCTGGGTCACAGAAAACCGAAAACACATCTACAGATTGGGCAGAGTAGTGAGGGAAGAAGGTCCTGAGGAGAAAGACTTGGGGGTGATGGTTGATGAAAAACTCGACATGAGACGGCAATGTGTGCTCACAGTCCAGAAAGGCAAATGTGTCCTGGCCTGCGCCCAGAGGAGTGTGGCCAGCAGACTGAGGTGGTTCTTCCCATCTCCTCTGCTCCTGTAAGACCCCACCTCGAGTACTGTGTCCAGTTCTGGTGTCCGTAACATGAGCTATTAGAGCAACACCAGAGGAGAGTCACAAAGTTGACTGGACCACCTCCCCTTTGAAGACAGGCTGAGCAAGTTGAGGCTGTTCAGGCTGGAGAAGAGAAGGCTGCATGACCTCACAGCAACCTTCCAGTAACTGAAAGGGACCTACAGGGAAGCTGGAGAGGGACCTTTTATCAGCAACCATAGTGAAATGACAAGGAGTGTGGGTACAACAGAAAAAGGGGAAATTTAAGGTAGACATTAAGAAATTCTTTACTGTGAGGGTGGTGAGGCACTGGAATAGGTTGCTAAAGAAGTTGTGTCCCAGGCCTGGATGTGTTCAAAGCCAGGCTGGATGAAGCCTTGAACAATCCGGTCTAGTGGAAAGTGTCCCAGCCCATGGCAGTGGGCTTGGAACGAGATGATTTTCACTCAAACACTTAACACTCTATGATTCTGTGTTAATAACCAGATTGAAAAAGTAGCATTAATAAACAATAGCTTCAAAAAGAAATAACCTTTCTAATGTGTTGTTCTCTTTCCTTATTCTACACAGGAGGGAACCAATTCAGTGTCAGAAAGAAAAATCATCCAGGACTGAAAACATTTTTTCAACTTAAACTGGTCAGGAATTACATGTCAGATTCAGGGTCAATGATGGCATATCTGTACTTGAGAGTATGAAGAACTTACTAGCTACATAACAGTACAAAACATCTAATACACAGCTAGAGAAGAGGAGGGAAGAAGGGACTAGGGAACACAACCCTGATGCCAGCTATTCCTTTGCTGACCTTCTGGAGGGCAGATATTTTAAATATTTCATAAAGATTCCCTCTCAGATAATCCCAGTTTGAATTTGCACAGGCTGAAGGATACCTTTTAGGTCCTCTGTGAAATGATTGTGCAAGTTTTCCCTGCAGTATCCAGTGAACACAATGGATTATTACCAAATACGTTTTCTGTTTCCCTTACAAAAAGTGTTCTCGTTTTCCTGTACGCATGTTTCCCTAGTATATAATAAACAGAGGAACATGACAGAAATTAATGCCTGCAGTGCAAGGCATAAAATGCAAAAATAGTTGCTTGGCAACCAGCATGAGAAATAAGAGGTTATGCCTGTACAAACAGCCAAGTGAGCGGCACAAGTACCATTTCTGACTGCTGTGAAAAGGATGAGTAGGAGACAGGATGCATGAGGGGGGATTGTTTTAACGAAATTTGACTCTGTAGTTTCCCCACAATCATGCATGTGTGATAACACAATAAAGGCATATTTCAAATTGCTTTCCTTATATGTCCTTTCAGCTTTGTCTTTAATCAACAAGTGAAGTCTTATTTTTAAAAAGCTATGGTTTTTCATAACACTTAAAAACATCTAAAGTGCTCTAAGTGGATGCTGATTTTCATATGTACTTACCTTCCCAATGAATTGGACATTTGCAACTATTTTTCCAAGGAACATGTATAAGCATTCTGGCAGCCTTGAAAAATTCATCAATCTAACGTAACTCTAAATATATTCATCAATAAGTACTTACTTTTCAGTAATAATATGCATGCATTGTTCATACACCCAAATGATACCAGACTGACCATTTGGAACAATGGGGGAAAAATACATAGCTCCCTCTCTTTACCATATTTGGTCAGAAACTTTGTTTCTATATACAAACTATCTATGAGAAGCATCACCTTTGGCCCATAAATGCTTGTAGTGCAAATTCAAAGAGGTGAGAAAGACAATGCTAAGGAATTATAATTTCATGCCTACTTTACTGCTACACTTCTGTTTTAGCATCCATCATTGTCCACTGTTGGATGTAAAGGCTTGCCTAACCTGTAGTCTGATCTATGTGATCATTCTAATGTTCAAATTGGAAATTTTAGAAATGTGAGAGACATAAAACTGAGCTGCATCCAACATGAACATGCTGTTCATCACAAACAAGACAATATGAGCATCTTACAAGAGAACTTGATCTGCCTGTTGTATTATACCCTATATTGTATCTCTGGATCCATTTGCCCAACAGGACTTGCAATTACATCATGTTCTACAGAACACCACGTGTTATTACTGACAAGTAGGTGCCTGTTAAAGTTAGCAGTAAACTGCGTGGCTTCACTTCCTTTCAGTGCACTCACAATCACCACCATACTCTTTTTCATTTTCAATAGATGTAGCTATTCACAACCTGATTTTAACTCTATGAGTAACTGCAAATGGAAAATGAGACTAAAGCTACAGTGAAAACCAAGATGGTTGAAGCAGTTGCCTTCAGCTATTAAAATCCTTTTTTTGTGGTTGATTATACCAGGACAGACCTTCAACTGATACAACATTACCAAACTTGGGCAGACGAGGAAGAAAATAAGTATCACTGGAAGGGCAACTATTTTAATTCCTAGTGAAGATTAAATAAAGAAACAACAAAACCAAAAATCTCCCACCAATCAGTTCAAACCCAACAAAAAAACCCAACCAAAACCAAGACACAGTGCTATGTGTGGATTTGGTACATTTTGATTTGTGATCCTCAATGGTTTCAAACTACTGATGGAGAATAGAAAGATCAAAGAATGTATTTTTACTCTACGTGATCAATATTACTCTAATGCAAACTTCAGTAGGCTACAATCTCCTTTTGAAGACTGAGACATCTAACTTGCAAATTTCATGAGAATGTGTAGGATCAAGGAAGGAGAATTAGCACTCATATATTCTTCCATTTTATTCCTCCTGCCCCTGCAGAATTCTGCAGAGTTATTTCTCTCATCAATTACTGAAGTAATACTCTACAACTGGTTATTCATTCTAACATTCATAGTTCTGCATTTTTATTAACTAATAAATATTATTCCAGGTTTAATATGCAGGACCTACTTCAACTTAATAACGTCAGTATTACTCTTAATACAGTGACTACCATACTCAAACTGCTCATTCATGCTATATCAAATACAATGGTAAAAGATTCAATTGAATTCAAGCCCTGTTTTTCAATAGATCAATACAATGATATGAAACTTCAACCTTCTTTTAAATGAAAAAAACACACTGAGGTGGTCTCAGTCTCCACAAATTCCCAAGAAAAAAACCTTCTCATTTTCTGCATCACAAAACTTTACAGTTTGAGAAGGTATAACATTTGAAGAATGGGGAATGGATAGATTTACACTCCATTTGTTTTTCAGTCTATGCAAATGCAAGGTAAACTTAGACAATATTCTTCCTAAATCACACTTGACTACCCAGCGAGAACTATTTCAGCTTTGTTCAGTTGCTTTCACTGTGCTCAAACACATGGTGTTCTTAGAGCTACCACGGGCAACCTGTCAAAGAGGGCTAATGAGACTGAAGTTTAAACAGGGGGCAGGCACACACCTCAAAAATCACTTCCCAGAGAACAATGACCAAAGGTATCAGCATGTTTTGAGCTAGACAGAAAGATCTTTTTCTTTAGTTGTACCTCAAATTCTGTTATGCTAATCAAGCTCTAGATCAGATCCTTGGGAAAGAGGTCTGAGTTTAAGTTTTCTCTGTTTCTAAATTCTTGGGAAACTTTTTCCAGAAAAACAGGTTGAACAGAAAAAAAAATTATATTTTCACAGGTATTATTATTTATACCACCTACAATAAAATAAAACCTTATTAGGATTTCTTTTCAATAAAACTCTACTAGGCCAAATTGTAATCTTATTTACATTTATTTAACACTAAATGCAAGAGCTTAGTTAGATAGAGGGTAATTTTATATTTATGAGGTATCAGGATCAGCCTTAGCAACACAAGAGAGTGAAACAACAGTAAGACATTAGAGATGTGTCAGCAACAGGTTATGCTGTCAATGTTACTCTGCAAGAAATCTCTGTCCTAAAAAAGGGAACCTCCAGTGGTTGTTCCAGAGGAGCTGGACAACACTGGTGTGATGGAATAGGCTCTGGACACTTCTTACTTTGGTAAAATTTTCCAAACATACCTCCTGGTAAATGCAAGATGCTGCTGAGACACTTGAACATAGACAAAATTCCAGTTCTGAGCACCACAGAGAATCAAATCCCAGTAGTCTACATGCAATAATAGGCTTAATCATAAACACCATTTAGTTTCTAAGGCATTTGTCCTGATGGAAATTTAACCCAAGCAATTTTACTTATGTTTTCCGTCAAAAAGTAACATAGCATTTCAAAGAAAATAAAATCTGAATATAAAATGACCAAACATCTTTTTTCTCTAAACCTCCTACAATAGCATCAACTTAAAAATATGCCTGCCAGGTACAATACATGCATGAATCAATCTTTTTGTATAAACAGCTTCCTAATAACATCACTAATCAAATTACAAGAAAGTTATCAGGGAAACCACTTAGTTTAATTGAAGCAACCACCACACAATGATGGTGTCTACACTGAGTGTGCAGGTACTCAGAGCAGGTGACCTTGCCTCCTCAAACCCAAATACTGGAAGGAAAAATAGATGGCTAAACATGATGGACTCAGTCCAGCCACACAGCAAGCATAACAGGAATATGGTATGGATATTCCTGCTTACAAGAATTGCATGCAGCATTCCAGGAATGGAAATTATCTCATTCAAGTTCAGCCCTAGCAGACTATTTTTGAACTCTCATATTTCTACAGTTAATGTTTTTGCCTTCTTTTTTAATACATCAAATACAAATGAAAGGTTTTTTTCAGAATGAAATAGAGAGAATATTTGCCAGCAACTGCAGTTAAAAGCAGAGAAGAAAAATAATGATCCAGGAAAACAAGCAAGCAATGGAGCTTCATTCTTCAGTTGTTACGGGATTGTTATGAACAGCTAATTAGAATGACATTGCTCTAGTGGCTAACACTACAGCTAGATTATACATTGTTACACACAACTTCTTCTGTAATCCAGGCATAACAATCAGCTTAAAGCTATCTTTATTTCATGTACAGTCAAGACATTTTAAAATATAGCTATGTTGAACTGGACAAGCCAACCAAATTTCCAAAAGGTTCTAAAGAAAGAGTAGAAATTCAGCTGCCATTATCCTAAACACATTTTTTTGTCTAAAGAAGACTATTTGAAACTCACTTGAAAAACTTAATCTATTAATGGGAAGTAGCTGCTTAACAACATATTCTGTGAGATTTCTTCCTACTCCCAAATATATTAGCTGATTAAAAAAAAAAAAAAAAGAAAAAGGAGAAAAAAAAAGAAAAAAGCTAAAGGGGACAGATAAAATGGGGGTTTAAGCTTAAGATGGTGGTTATGGTAATATTAGATTTGCATTTTCTTAAATCCTTCCTCTAGGAAATTGCAAAAATAGGAGTAAATCACAGCACTACCCATGAAAAATAATAACTTTTGCATCCTAGAAAAGTGGTTAAAAAATTCAGTAGGTCTCTTTCCAGTGACCATGGATAAGACCCATAATCAACATGCAATCCTTAACAGAGGAACTAACTTTTAAATTGCACTTTGAAATTGGACAATTTGCACTTCTAGTGTGAACGCTTAATAATGCTTAAAAAAATTCCTATGTTGATGTGAAAAACTAATAAAGTCTAGGGAACCTAGGACAAGCAAAGTATAGTACGACAATGTTAAGGTTAGGACTTTTCATTATCAAAAGCTTGTATAGAGCATTCCCTGCAAGTATTATAATGCACCCCTATGTACCATTGAGTCTGATGACAATTACTCACAATGCTTTTCGTCCTACTCTTTTTGCAAAAGCTTTTTAGCTGCTTCCCATTAAAATATAGCTCTTTTTGAAAACAAGTTTATAAACTGTCACTAATAGGGTAATACAGGATAAAGAAAAGCTTGAAGATAGCAGAATATTTCTGCAGTTTTTCTGGAGGCTGAAATTTTATGAAGTAAATGATCTATTGGCTAAAGTCCTGTGTACTTCATTCGAAAATGAACTCCAGAGAATCTAATTGGAAAAGAGCTTTAGTCTAAACATGGCTTTGATTGTAAACACTTCAATTAAGCATTTTAATCAATGAGATTAAGTGTGGTACTGAAGTCTTTCACCACTGATTTTCATTTTACTTTTGTCTAAAACACAACACAGTTTTGCTTCCCGAAATCAAGAAGATTTTATCACAGATCAGCTAAATCTGTGGAACTTCAAAGTGGAAATTACACGGCACATATATTGCTTCTTTAAAGTCTAAAAGCCTGATCTGTCCTTCAAAACACTGAATTCCTACCACACATTTTATGAGGATATAAATGAGGATATTTATGAGGATTCCCTCCTCATCCTCCTGCAACTCTGCCCTGTAGAGGGCAATTGTGATTGACTGTCCATCAGAGAGGATGGGCTTCCCATCCAGAGCTGGGACTGGGGCTGCTGGTTTGTCTGAGAGAACCCCTATCCTACCCATGGCACCCAGAAGCACTGAGCTGGGCTGCACCAGTGGGGACAGCAGAAGCACCTTCAGCTTTCTGTTGTGCTCCACTCCAGGACACAGGAGATGGAGAGGGATGCAAGAGCTCAAACAAGAGCTGAGAGGAGCTTTGTGGTGATGCCAAGCAGCACCAAGGGGCACAGGGTACATGGTACTCCCCACCTTAGGCACAGCGAAGCACAGTGTGCCAACACCATTTCCCTTGGCAAAAGGAGTCGATCTGAGCAGCTTTTACAAGAGCAGAACAGTTAGCCACTTCATTCTGGCTACGAACACAGGCTACTGGTTCACTGAAATGAAAAGCTTGTGAAAGCTCACCCCATTCCTAACAGACAAAATGCAATCCTTTGAAGAAGCGCATTTTGTTTTATCCTCCCCCATCCCACATCCTCAAATATGATAGTGTTTTCTCAGTGATAGGCAACTGAATCATGAGACATTTTACCATGCCCTGATGCAAGAATAAGAGCAGTAGATGATTTGCCATCTGTGCAAAGCATAGCTACTTAAGTTTTTTCATTACCTTGGACTTAAATATATTTAGCAGAAGTAACTATTGCATTTTAGAAAAGTAATTAAAAAACCAAAATAAAAACAAAAACCCACCTTCCTCCCCTTTGTACACAAACTATTGATGCAATTCTGAGGTGATACGTTTTCTCAATAATGGCATCTACCCTAAATACCAAAAAATTTAAACAACTGAATGAAAGAGATAAGTGTCTGTACCTATGCACTCACTAAAATCTTTTTGCTTTGTTTTAAATAAGCTTTCAGAATTGAATGCAAACCTCCTCAGATTCATTAATACCTTTTATTTTTAAATCACATTTTCATTTAAGCAACTTAAATATTTTAAAAGCAGTCTCTGGCTCTGGACATAAATAAAAGAATGCAGCAATATCCTTTAAAAGATCGGAGGCAATACAATTAATTAGGTTATTGCTTTTCTTTTGTGGCAGACTGCCTTCTAAAGGGGAAAAAAGCAGTTTCACATATAGGAAAACAAAGAGGTAAGTTTAACATTTTCTCTGGTTTTTGTAGGAAAGATATTGATGACAAAAATGACAGGCTAGTATATTTCCTAGTACATTTACTCTTGTGCTTAGAAGCCATAGAATTAACTGTCAGCTTTCTGACAGAATTCAGTACAGAGAGGTGTTTGCTAACAGATACTGGAATCCAGATGCTCAAGGAAAACAAAATCCAAACCAGATTCTCATTGACTATTCAAATACATATACTTTACTGTGCAATAATTAGACTAAGAAGAGAAATATTACTTTTAATGACAGAGTATCCAGGTAATAGCTTAAGTAGTTTACAAAAGGAGAATTAGGGTTTTAAATTCTTTGAAAGTGAGATCTACTAAAGTAGCAAAATACCTTTTATATATATTATTTATATATTAGATGTGTTCCAAATTCATACTAAAACATATTTCCTTATATATTTGTTTTTATACCTGTATATGAATGGAAGGCATGTATAGTTATGGGCGCTAATATATGAATAGATGCCCAGCCTAGGTAAATATGCTTTATTGTTGAAAGGCATTTAAGTGTTTGACTGAGTTTAACAATTATACTGAAATAAAAATGTTTTATATGAAATGATACTACAGGAAAACATACCTGTGCCAACTATAACTAACTTGAGTATTTTACAGATGACTTTCATTTTGTGCAAAGTGCATAATAAAGAATCAGTGTTAAAAAAAATGCCAAAACCAAAACCAAAAATGTGTACCTTATCTTTTGAGATGCTATTCCAAAATTGATCTTCTGCAGAATATGATACAGATTATTGTTTTAAGACACTTAAATACATAAAGAGTCCTCTAATTCTGGAGGCAGGATTGTAGACAAACAACTAATTAGTACTTGAATTTCCCAATTTAGAAGTGGAATTATAGTGAAATCATTTTCCCAGTCTCAGAGGTTTTCTGCAGATTTCTAATATCCATTTGCCGTATTGATAGAACTAGGATGACACATAAATCATTGATAAGTGAGTGGCAGGAAGCTTGAACTAGATCAGAAAGAAAGAAACACTTCTTTTTCTAATATTTACAGAGAATAATGCCTCCATGAAATGGATATACAGGTTCATGAAAAACCATTTAGTCTTATAAATTAATCATTATGATATCATTCAGAAAACAAAACATGCTGAAGAGGTGATAATAAATTTGTCAACATTTTAGGAAACTGATTATCCTTACACATATGCAGAATAAAGCAAACTGCTTAAAAGTCTTCTGGAGAAGTTTTGATTTCTATCAGATGGCCAATGCGTTATTTCACTATTATATATGTATTTCATTCTATTAAGGCAAAACTTTACCTAGCCAAAGTTTTGGTACTTGGTACTGTACTAAAGTACTTGGCACTTATAAATACTTGAAATCATTTTAGGTTTCAACTTAGGAATGACACATAATCAACAATACAGTAGATTTTCATGACATTTTACTAATTCTCATGTGTCCCTAGCATGATTTGGATGGGTCAGCAGGATGAACAAGGCTTGGTTTATTATTAATATAGAAGCAGTGAGACTAAGTCCTGTAAGATCATTGGAGCTGTGAATGGCATATACCTATACACCTGCAGGAGACAGGGCAGGACGGTGTCTTCATACTTGCTTGGCTACCAAGGAAATACAACCCCATTAAAGTGCCACATTTAAGCCCATAAATTCTGCATCTCTTCAGACTTCATTAGCTAGGGCTCAGCAACACATTTCATCATGGAACTATAATATCAGCATAAAGTCATAAGTCTTAATGTTCAAATATTTACTGAGCATGTCATCCACAGTACTTAAGACCTATTCATGAAATAAAATAATCCACAGAAGCTTGGAGAAAAAAATCAAACATTCTTCCCTCATATTTTTTCACTTCATGCAACATGAACTAATTTTGGTTATGCATGACCATTGAACAACTTGTGAGGAAAATAATTAAATCCCTAAATTCTTCTCTGAAAGAAACATTCAAACTCAGTGCCAGTAAAGATTGCAACGTTCTGGGTGCATCCAAACGTGAGGCAAAAAATCCCGTAACTTGAATGAAGGCAAAAAAGACTGGACCCTTCACACAGCGATGTGACTTACAATGAATGAACAATATACTTATTCAGTAGTCTTAATTTTATATTATAATACTCATGTTAAAATATATGGTCTTTTATCCTTCACTATGCCAAATGAATACAATAATATTAAGCATTTGTTCCACAGAAATATTTAGTCTTTTTCTCTACAGGATATTTTGTCTTGCAAGTACCACTTTTTTAAAAAGTGATATAACCAAGTAAAAGTATTTATAAGAAATTGAAAGTCAATTCTGAGGTAAATTGAGAGAATTTCATTTCCTCCCACTTGATTAAATATATTTGATGTGGCTAAGGTAATTATCTCACCTGAATATTAAGTGTATTGAAATTATGTGAAAAGCCAGTGTAAGGTCTTCAGCAGTTAAAATTTGTGCTGGTATTACAGAAAGAATTGTAAAATACTTAGCTGTGCATAAGCACCAGCCATTTAGAAGCATTAATTGAGTTTAAGTTATCAAAAAAGTCATGAGATAAGTTTTAGCTACAAATTTGCAGCCAAAATATGCACATATTTTCATTCTACATTTATAAAGGAATTCTGAAGGCTCATGACTGCTGTTTTAAACAAAAAATGCTCTCTCAGACTATAGGAGTGGCTCTTCATTGCAAGATTTGCAATACAGCACTTCCCCCTCTCCCTCTTTTTTAAATGGTTGACACATTAAGCGTTAACACAATACTTCAAAGACTATTCTACAGTATTTAAGTCCAAAGAGTACAGACTATGTTTAGAAAACTCACGTGTGTTCTTCCCCTTCATATTCTCCATCATCCTTGTTTTTAAGGCACAGGTCACATTCTCTGAACATGATAAAAGGTAAAGATCCTAGCACCTTAATTTTTATGCTCTTTGCTAAAATAAGGAATCACCAATAGCCATGACAAATATAGACAAGAAAATCTGTCTACAGAGACACTTCATAGGGTAAGTGTATGATTTGGTGAATCTCAGTGTGATCTTCAAGCACTTTAAGACTACATTGTAGTTAACCAGAAATTACTTTGCTTTCCAGACAGTGGAGATGAAGACAGCAAAAGGCATGAAAGTGAGAAATACAACAACTAAAGTGTCATTTGTTTACAATTTATCCAAGCTGTATGTTCTTGCAGGCTCTGTTCTAGCAATAGTTACATAAGCAAAATGGCTAAAAAGAGAGTCTCATGGGCGAAATGCTCTGCTTTTCAGGAAACAGCATGAAGGAGAGAAGGCCCAGAAGAGAAGAGTAATGAGATGGCTGTGCCACTGCAGAGGCCCAGAGGATACCAGCCCTGTCAAAACTAGAGGAAATGCCAGGGCATGCCATGCTTGCCTATGGACTATTTCACAGCTTAGAACAGACACTAAACATACTCATTGAAAGGAGGTTGCAGTGGAGAGCAAGTGGATCTCTTCTGCCATGCCTCAAGTGAAAGGACAAGAGGAAACTGCCTGACGTTGTACCAGGGGAGGTTCAGTTTAAATATTACAAGAAGAAAACCAATAAAGTAACTGTAAGAGTGGTTAGGAATTGAAAAAAGTTGCCCAGGGAGGTGGTGGTATCACTATCTTTGAAAGAGTTCAAGAGGTGACTGCATGTGGCATTTGGGGATCTGATTTAGAGGTGATTATGGGGGTTCTAGATTGATGGTTGGACTCGATGACCTTGAAGGTATCTTCCAATCTTGATGATTCCATGGTACTTTCAATCCTATTCCATGCCTACTCAAAAGTCCCTGTCCCTGACCTTATACCTAAAAGACCATTTTCTAGCTTTGCACTACAGAAATTTACAAGTTTAGCACTGTTTAAGTTTTTAATATCAAAAATAAGTCCAATTCTTGTGATCTAGAAGTGGAAATGACCTTTGTGATTTTGAACTTTCTTTAAGCACTGTGATACCAAGTGCTTCCTTGCAGTGTCAGAGGATACTATGAAAACAATATATACTATTTTGCCTGTTCCAAGCATTTTATGTCACTGTAATTCCACACTGTGCAGTGTATGCTCCCAAACTGCATGCAGCTCTCTCCCTTACTTCACAAACATTTTTCTTCTCTTTTTTCTGTCCCCACACCCACACACCACCAGTGTGTCAAGATAAGAGAGCTTTCTGGCTGTATATTTCAAAAGGAAGAGTGCTAAAAGCAAAAAGTAAAATTTTCATAAGGTAAAACTCCTTCCTCGAACTTTTTAGAGTGTTTAGTTGATGAAAAGAGGTAGCATTTCTTCTGAGGTATAGACAGCCCCCACTGCCACCCACATCCACTCGGTATCCAACATGTTAGGTTGCATTAGCCCTAAGAAACATCTTCTAACAGATGTTTTGCTTTTGTATTAAATTTACAGATTCTTTGGAATTATTCCCTTGAGTCTGCCTACTGTAATTTTCATCACAGCTTTAGTTAGGGTTTTTTTACAAGTATTAAAAGGTACTGAAAGACATTCCCAAACTATGCAGCTGAAGAAACTGCCAGAAGTTGGTTTTTAGTTTTCTTACAAGTCCAGCAAATAGAGAGAAAACAGCACACATTTCTAATAACTCTGTTCTTTCAAACGTGAATCAACAACAGGGACATGTCAACATAAATTTCAGATTAAGTGTGACATTTTTAGTATCTAAGTGCCAGAAGACAGGGGAAAAAAATGCAACATCTCAGTTCATTTTTCAGTTAATTCCTATTTTGTTTTGAAAATTATTTTAGCAATTTTGATGACATCAGAAGATTATCTTAATATTAATACATTCATTATTATTTTATCAAAAGAAACTTTTTAAATGCAAAAAATATTCTATTTCAGTTCAGATATTCGTCATAAATGGAATAAAACAAATATGACACTTTTATCTTTAATAAGAACATATAATGAAAACATAAAAAAGAAACACCAGACAAATCCTTGAAACCTAGCCTGTTAATATGTTAATTCTTTCTTTTTGAACATTAAGAAAAACTTGTGTACCCACAAGAAGATACCTTCATTCAATATTTCCAGTTAAAGTACCAAAAAATATAGACGAGTTTGCAAAATTGGGTGATAATGTCATCAACTCTATAATGCTCTAGGTGACTTCAAACAATCACATTCTGATTTAATTTATTTTTTAGTAATTCATCCTTGTAACAGTTCGGTGTTCCAGTTTATTACACTACTCTTTCTTGTTATAAAGATTATAAAACTAACCCACTGATGTTTTAAACAGAATACCTATCCACAATAGCAAAAGTCAAGACAGAAATAGGGTGGTATAAAAGTACAGAATTTAATATAAACAGTAAAATATTAATATTCCATATTTTAAACTGTGCCTGTTTCTTAACTGTTTATGAATAGAACATTAGGGCAAACTCTAGCTTGTACTTTTAAGCATAAATTTTGGGTTTATGCCAAAGTTTGGAAATATGAGCAATATATGCACCTACATTTTTCTAAATGACTTTTTCAGAATAGCCAACCTGCAGTAAATTACTTCTGAAATATTTTGCATTTTTTAATATGCTTTGGTAAGGGCTGTTGAAAATAATTATTTTAAGATTTATGCTGTTACCTACAGAATGTTGAGAGGAGTGGATCCTCTCATAAGTGACTGCACTGGACATACAGTGATGCCAGAAGGAGCTGCAGTGCCAGATCTACATCTTTTTCTTTTTTTTCCCTCTCAAGTTATACACTCTACCTTTTGAACCCTGTGCAATAGATTTGGTAGGAGCAAAGTTATGCCCACAATGCTGACACTTACATTAACAGCCTCACTAATTTTACAGCACTGGGATTAACCACTTTTAAGTCATAAGCATCTCCTGTCACACTGCAATAGGCAAAGGAATGAGACAGACAGCTGAAGTCACTTTGACACAGAGGCCACTGATCCACCTCTCATAGCACATTTGAAGCACCATGAGACCTACCAGATGAGGAAATTAAGCCTTGTAAAGAGGCCCTATGGCACGGGATGTGGGAATTTACAGGCCCATTTATCCTAGACCTTTCCCAGAAAACGCCAGAGCGATTACATACCTCAGGAAGATTACAGTAATCCCAGACAATTCTGAAGAAATGACAGCTAGCATTGCTGTACGAATGCTTCCAATAGTGAGCCGAGAACAATTGCTGTAAATAATGCAACTGAGGTGTTAAAATGTTAACTAATCACAGGGAAGATTTTTAAAATCAGCTGTGTGAAGGGAAGCCACCTCAGGTGTGCTGGAAAATAAACTGTAAATACTTATTCAACACAGTGAGAAATCGTTAATGAGAAAGGGATCAAAGCACTTGACTCAAATTCTAGACAAACTAGGCTACATGACTTGCTTCACAGATGCATTCCTCTGTAAGTTTCTTGGAAACAAGAATGCCAGTATAGACAGAGTCTGAGCAGAAGTCTGTACATACACTTGAAAGGTACAAGTTTAGATTTGACTGACTGGAAACTACTCACAGGGGAAGCTCAGCTGTGCCCCATCCAGCACATGAGAAGACAGGGCAGGAAAGAAAACTCCCCACAAGCACATGGCTTGGCAGCTACTCAGGGTGGGACAAGATGACAAATCTCATGTGTAATGACCACACCATGAAAAGTCTGCTTACTGCACATGGCTTCAAGGGCTAATAATAAGTACCCCGTAAATTCTAAGGTGACAGCCACGTGGTGGCCCAACAGGAGCAGACACAGTATGAGGTGTGTCTCCTGGCTACAGCTGGAAGTACACCTGGGCACATCCATGCCTGCTGTACATTTGGAGCACTCCCTGTCCCCATGGCCATGCCTGGCAGTCCTGGGGCCTATTGCTCTATTTGCCTGCCTCTGGGCATGGTGGGACAAGGCTTCTGAGGGAGGGCCCTGCCCCAGTCTGTCCCATGCCAGTCTGCCCTGAACCCTGATACAGCCAGGGGCTCCCCACTCATGACACAGTTTGCTGTGCCCCCACAGGTGCTGCACGGCTCACAATCTGTGACAAATTACCAGAAGAGGACTTTGATTGGGCTCTGCAATCTGTGGTTCCTCCATGCCTGCGCAGAGTGAGGGAGGCTGTTTACTGTGGGGTTTACCCTCCCAAAAAGGATCTACACATATGCCAAAGGTTCAGGCATGCACATGGTGCTAACATGCCTGGCCACACAGGTCAGTGTAACTGGAGAAACGTACCTTTTTTGAAATCCACATAAAGTCAAGCAGCACTCAATGAACACCAACATCCCGCCCCAGGGATCACCACAGGAGGTCACCAGCAGTCAAACATGGATCCCTGATATCTGGCCCTGGACTCCTGATCTCTGGAGCAGCTGGTCCTCCCATCAGACATCTCTACCTTTACTCCCCCAGACCCCCTGTGACCCACGGCCCTTTCTTCAGTAGCTGGACCCGATCTCTCATCCCACCCACTGCACAGTCCTGCTTCGAGGTCCCTGGTGGTCACACACATGAGGGCACACTCACATAGAAAATAAGATTTAAATCAAAGCTTCAATGGAAGACAGAATACACTGCAGTCAAAAGGTGCAAAGTCCAACCTGCCAAGCATATTGACTATTGGCTTGCTTAAGCACAACCTGCCATTATTATACTCCTTTTTCTCCATTTTGACCTCCTTCTCTCTACTCTTGCTTGTTCCCAAATCAAGCACTTGTGCCTAGTTATTTTTTTATTGCTAATCTCAGATTTGCTACAATATTACTAAATTTGGAATTTCTGACATTGCTATCCAGGTCATTTCAGCCTAACACCATACCAATTATACAACTACCACTTGGCCTGCAAAGGTCTCACTTCCCAAATGGTTTGCAGTACTTCCCCCAGGTACTGGTGAGGTCTGGCCACCTTTCTCATGACCCATAACAATCTGTGAAGCCCAGTCACTCCTCAAGGTGCTGTAAGTCCTGACACCTTCTCATCCTTCATATTGCTTCATATGTCCAGCAATTTCTCACGTCATGTCTAGAAGTTTCTCACTGTTTGTTCAATGAGCTCAACATTCTGGCCTGAACCCAATCATCTGTATGCATACCTTAACTCTATATTCTTGGTTCTCATCATGTACAGAAAGTCTCCAAAAAAATCAGACAAAGTGCCCAAGAGCTAAAGGTGCCTTTATTTTGTTCCATGAAATTTCACTCCTGTTTTCCTGAAGTGGATGCTGATAAGAATTAGCATTTCCCTTCTACTGCTGATGTTGGCAACACCATCTGGCGTCATGCCAAAAATTTGCCTGAATATAATTTCTAATCATGGCCTTCAGAATTGTGACCTAGACACTAAAAAATATCCCCCAAAATCAGAAAAAATAGTTGTCTTAAAAATGGTGAGTTTTAACAACTATTTTGTTTTCTTCTGCCTCAATTTTGAGCTATTGAAACTGAACATTTACTACTGTTTATAGATTTTAATGGGGAAGAAGAACCTAAAAAATAGAAGAAAAAGCTGAAATTCTTATTCATCCATCAAAATATGTTTGCTCACAGGTAAATTTATTCTCTGAATAAATTTATTCACATGGGGATGTTTTAGGAAAGAAAGAACATAAAAAAGCATGGAAATATGCAGCAGTGAAGAAGAATGTTTTTCTAAGAACAAGGGGAAATAAAGTCCAAGCACACTGCCTCGGCTCTTTTTCCACGCACATCAACTCTCAGTGGTCCTACTCCCCTCAAGAGTACTAGACGGGAATGAAATTCAGCAGCTAAACTAGCTCTCCTCACACTTGCTGCTGCTATTAATGTTAATTTTCTCATTCAGGCTGTATCATAATGCCAAGATGAAAGATTCAGACTGCCAAAGAATAACTAGCGGCAGTGAGAGGCTGCCTGGGGAAAAGACACAGTTGCACATCATCTCGTATAATTTTTTCCATCAGGACTGACTGAAGAACTAGAAAGAAGGCAAGGGGGTGGGAAGAAAAAGAAGCAAAGTAGCACAAATTATCCTTTGTTCATGTCAATTTATTTTTTCATTTCAGAAAAAAAAAACAGTAGCCCAAGTGCAAGATCTTAACAATTAAAATGAAAATGATAGTAAGATTAATTCAAATATCATAACACAATATACTGTGGAAGCTAATAGCTACATTTTTGAACCATAAACATGGTTACTCATAGGGAATCCTTTAAAATGCTGTATTTTAATTTCTAATGCTCTATTCTTATGAGAAATTTTAGGAGTATTGATAGCTTGATTGTTCAGTAAATACTTAAAACTTCTAGAATAAAATAGAATAGTTCAGTTAGACAGGACCTACAATGATCACCACCTAGTTTTAAAAACTTCTAGGTCAATGACTACTACTGATAAAAAGCTCCTTAAAATTCTGTTATTTTATTACTATTTTTGCCATTTGTATTTAGAGCCTCAGCACGTCAGATATATCTTGAAAGACATTTTATAGTTTCATTAACATAGATTGCACTGATACTCATAGCTTTGACTTTCTTATAGCTATACCTAGTTCCTGTTCTGCTTTGTTGCTTGATTTGTGTGTTCACTGAAATACACAAGAAAATTCTATCAAAAAATCAAAAAAGTGACTGCTATTCAACACCCACTAATTTAACTTATCAAGCAACAAAAGAAAAAGCAAAACATAAAAAGATGAGATGAGCAATCAGTATGATACCAAGTCAGCTTTCTACTTCTCCATTGATAATACAAATGAAATTTCCAACGACCACAAACAATAATATGGTATAAACCCTAGTACATCTATTAGGAAATGCCTCCAGCAGTTAAGCATAAGGGAAGGAGAAAGAACAGATATTTTGCTGAAGCTGCACAGCACATCACTGAAATAACAAGAGCTAGACTATGAACCATCAATTCCTCACTTGCAGGACACTACTTTGAAAACCACCAAGAAACCACTTCCTGAGAAACACCTGGACTGCTCAATTCCTAACTGCTTACACACACCATTTCAAAACAGCCTGAAAGCATTAGCACACACTCTGCACACCACCATCCAGTAATTACTTCCACTCTCATTTGGGGATTTAATCAGGAGGTGAATGATTTTTGTCTACTGACCTGCACCTTTGAACATCCACAGTTTTGTTTGGTATTGGACACAACAGCAAAGAGATTTTTTTTTTTCTTTTATACAAAAGACTGTGTGAATACCAGTTTATGGGGTATTATTAGGAATCAGATAAGAGCAATGAAGGAGAGAAAGGCGAGGAAAATCCTCCTTGACACCCCGTGCACCTGGCTGACTGCACTGGTTTGTAAAAGGATACACAAATGGATGTGTTGCCCTAGATGGTACAGCACATATTCACTGGTCTTAAATTCAGCCTTTTTTTTACTTATGTTGGTTCAGAATGGAAAATTGACACCTACTGTATATTGTGGATTACCACAGTACCATCTTCAATATAAGACTGGATCTATGCCTGGGCACCTGATCTGATCCCACAGCTGTGCCTGCTTTGAAGAAAGGTTTGGACTGCTTATCTCTTAAGGTCTTCTCTCACCTAAATTTTCAATAATCTTAATATCAATTTGGATTTGAAGAACAGAATAGCAACAGAACGGCTCATATTGAAAAACTGAGTTCTGTAGATTGATATTTGCATGATAGATAACAGAGATACACAATTACTTAACAGATATATAGAATTCTATGAAGACTATGGTTGCACATCAAATTCATGGCACATTTACTCAGTCTTGGAGTTGAGCATTTGCATATCTTTGTGCACATAAACACTGAAGAATGAACAATAACAGAAGAGTATCACATATGACATGATGATAATTGGATGCAGATGAAGAACGGAACCATTAAGTGAGGAAAGTTAATACAAAATTTTATTTAATAAGGAAATAGATGAAGAATTGAAGCAAAAATACTGCCTCCAAATTAAAAGTGTGAATGCAAAATGTATTTTTTAAAAAGCCAGATAGACCTAAGTATTCTCTACTGGTCTTGGGTTTCTTTTTGATCTCTTGTTACATCTAATATCACCTAATCACTGCTGAATGTAACTATCTGTCCTTATCCTTACTACTTTTACCTAAACTGGCCTGAGCCTTCTTTATCTGAAAGATTAACCAGTCTAAATCTTACTTAAGGAGTAAGCATCCCCAACTGAAACAAAGTGGATCACACAGAAGTCTATTCCCGTACAAATAATCCACCTTAAAACACATTAGAACACCATTCTTAAGATTTCCACATGTATGATAACACCAAATTAACAGAGGCAGGTTTGGAAATCTAGACAACATGAAATTAAAACTGCCCATACAGAATAGTCTTAGTTTCTTAAAACAAGATAATGTCTTGTCATCATGGAATAAGAAATTATGATAAATGGATAATTAAATGGTGTGGAGTCTTGATTTTTCTGGGCAATTCAGACAACCATATCAGGGCAGCAAATCAAGCTACTGTCAGCATGGAAGCAGCAGCTAGTTCATATTCTGAACTTCCAAAATGGGATGATTTGCAGTAAATCAGGTACCAGAAGACAAAGTGTTCAGTTGTTGACTCACACAAAAACTTCACACGATATTTAGGCAAAAGGTCAGCTTTGTACCAGATGAAGAAAAATATTCTTCTCACGGAGGATTTCCCTGAAGAAGAAGGTGGCATTTGAGCTCCTTAGAGTTGCATTTGCAGGTAACAGTTGGCAGGTAGCAGTAAGTCTACACTTGATTTGAGGGTTTTAAGCTTAATTTGTCTACCAAAGAGTAGAAAGAATTTACTTTGGAGCATAGATATCCAGCAGTTTCTGTGACTCAGCAATACAAGAATACTTAATTATAATTGTTCTCTTTTGTGTCACAGACTGTAATTGTGGCAAATGAATCTGAAAAACCACCCTTTAAAAAAAAAAATCCCCAACTTTTTAAATACTCAACTACATTTGGAAGGGTAGGAAAGGTATTATCTTTTCTAGTGAGGGAAAAGTGTTAATTAAAGTAGTGAATTTTTCATGTAGAAAGTAATTTAATAATCTCAAAACTTTTGATTTATCTCAGAATTATTCTTTAATAAAAACTTTGCCAGCCTGATGCAACCTCTAAGTAAGTTCTTCCAAGATGGTCTAATCCATTGTTTCTCTGTTCCATCATTAATACTGCCTACATATTCTAGAACTCAAATTATGTTGTCCCACACACACACATTTTCACTTTGAGCTATTCCCCAATTTCATCAATTCTTCTCCTATTTTTTATTGCTTTAATAAGGTAGGCATTACTCTGCTCCCAATCTCATCTTGATATTAATCCTAAATATTTAATCTTTTAGACATTTATAGAGGTTGAAATGGGTGTAAACTGAGCAACTAATGCTTTTGGTTGTTGTTTAGAAGACTATTGTTTACAGAGTACAGAAGCATTCAGAATAATATCAAATAGAGAATACTGTAATTCCTGGTTTATAAAATAAGGGACTAAAATTACTTTTTATATGAAATAATTTACTCATTTGGAATGTCCTAAATCTACAATTGTATAGCAATAAGCGTGAAAGCCACACCTACATATTTTACAGGGAAAGAGTTTATGTGCCTTTCACTTATTCTGTGCCTTTTTTGGGTTCTTTCAGGTGGGGTAATCGTGGGGTTTTTTTTCCCTTTTTCTTCAATCCCTGCTAGATATAGCAAACTTGTTTCTTCCTCAGTTTCTTACAAGTCTGTAATCTTGGTTTGTGAATCTCCAGGGCAAGACAGCAATACAGGGAATTGAGAAAGCATCTTACAGCCATCAGCAGACCATACAAAATGTACTTGGCAGAAATGAATTGTTCTAAGAATTTACAGGGATTTATACTTTTTTTATCTTAAAATCAAATAGCCCTTTTAAAATATGTCTATAATATATTAGTATGCTTTTTCTCCCTGAATCTATTCCTGCATTTTAACTTTTTTATGACGTATTATATATTACAGTAGTGAAAGCTCACAGGTTCTTATCTTTCTAAAAGAGGTCCTGCGCTTACATTGCTGTATATAAATGATGTCAGCATTTTACCTTAGTGTAAAATCTACCTTTGAGACCAACAAATCCCAAAGAGTCTACACAACTGATTCTACAGTACATATACTATAAACATACATATATTTTTAAAGGCACTGCTGAGCGAAGAGTGTGAAATTCCTCCCTCCAGCCTCAACAAAAAAACTGCCTACAGATTATTAACGTTTCTTAAAGTTTAAGAAAAAACAAACAAACAAACAAACAAACAAACCTCCACACATCAAACATCAGGAGGAAAGACTGTCGGTTCCACCAGAAAGTACAGCAAAATCCACTTGAAGTGAATGGAAAGCTTAGGCAGAGCTTCCCTCATTGAGAAGCAGCATCAATTTGAGCCGTAACCACAGCCCCATCGTTTGGTGCTGTGCCCCTCTCAGATGCCCCTTTTCAGGGGCCTGTTACCAGGAGGACTCTGTGAGCACTGCTCAGCCACCTCGGGCAAGGTCCGGCTGCTTCGCTCCGATCACTGCCGGGGGCACTTTGAATTGTGAGCTTTGCACCGACAGAGATCGAGGCATACTCTCCAATTCTAATTCAACATCACTTTTTGATACAGATGTTTCTTCAGCAAATGCATTTCTGAGCTCTTTAACTATTTAAATGTAACAACTAAGTTTAATTTAATATACTGCTCTTGTTTTAGGTTGCAATGCAAGATGTAACCAAAAGTATGTATTCTATTACCATCAGTGTTCTTTATCTCTTCCATGACCCATCCTCCCTCCAGGGGAATATCTTCTGTTATTGGGCCATTGAGTCTCACTGCATGACTGATAAAATTACATCATCGCATTGTGAGAGGTTCCACCCAGGGGGAGGAGCCAAGCATTCCTACCTGGATAAAAATCTGTAATTCAGAACACCAGGGTAGTCTGTTTTCTACTGGATTCCCAAGGGACGACCGGACCCATCTCACCACCACTGGATCTTCAGAGGAAAACTACCCCCTTCTACAGGATCATTGCTTCAACAGACCCACATCTGTCACTGCAGGAGGACTCGACTGGACTGCTACCAACACCCTGACCAACAGGGTGTCAGGTTGTATTCTGACTGTCAGTGGTTTTTTTTGTACTACTGCATTTTTATTTTAATTTTCCTAGTAAAGTACTCTTACTCCTATTCCCATATCTTTGCCTGAAAGCCCCCTAATTTCAAAATTATAATAATTTGGAGAGAGGGGATTTACATTTTCTATTTCAAAGGAGGCTCATGCCTTCCTTAGCAGTCACCTGTCTTTCCAAACCAAGACAGTTCTCTTGAACAATCTTCAAATCCACCACTGCAACACAAGCTCAAGTTATTGATTATGTTCATTTGCGAGATACAGGCTTAAATTAATTAGTAATGATCACTTAAGATGCGAAACAACTATACTTAAGTGCTTTTTTTATTCAAAAGAATAGGCAAAAAAAGCCTTCTTAAACCTCCTCGGTGCTATATTTGGGCAAAGAGACAAAAAACATATAAAAAAAAAATCCTGTGCAAGTCAGATTTGCGTTCAATCTGGAGTTTTCAAAGTTTAGGAAAAGCATGAAAAAGAGCTGCTGGCATAACACCGCAGAATCACAGGATATTCTAGGTTGGAAGGGGCCCACAAAGACCATCAAGTCCAACTTATATGAGAATGGCCCATACCCTGGTCAGGCTTGCAACACTGGCATTATTAGCACCATGCTCTAACCAGCTGAGCTAAAATCAGGGTCAACACACACTGGTCCTAATTAGAACTCAATATTATGTAATTCAATGTTCCATGTTTCTGTGGTGGACAAATACTAAGAAATTAAATTAGCACTACTGACAGATTCAAAGAATACTGTAAATTTCATCCTAATTTTCTAATGTACCTTGTTAATTTTTACTCTTTGGAGAAAGTTTGCAATGCAAGTCAGTTCCTGCATGAAAGGATTAAATAAATGAAGAATTCCCAATACTTGGAACCTTCTAGATCATGCTATGTTTATCTAGAGCCATACTTCAAACAAGACTGTGTTCCATAAACACAGTTCTCTATAGTTATATCTTTAAGTGGCCAACAGCCCTTTCCTGCCATGAGAAAAAAATACATTAGTGGGTACAGGAGTTGACCAAACAAAACATTTTCTGTGATATGGCTATGAAAGTTTTCTTCAAATGGAAACTAAATATATTTTATTTTAAACCAGAACTCTACTCTTACGGATAGTGCATTTCCCAGTTTTTCTTGGTTTTTATTTCCTCAAAAGAATGTTTTTGACTTTTATTCAAGGAAGTCACTAGAGTCAAATAAACAAAAATACACTCCATTCAAACAGGAAAAATGATCATTTGAGCCAGTCAGTCTATTTGATGAGCCTTGTAGACAGAAGATTTTCATGAAACAGATGGAAAGAGGAGAGAAAATCATTGGAACACAATTATACTTTGGCACAAAAGCCATAATGTGGAACAGAACTAGAGTCTTGTAATACAGTCTTTCAGCTAAATAAACTTGTACAGTGGCTATTGATTTACAGGCATTCCGATTTGCATAAGGAATGCAAAGGAGCATTCATTCAAGGTAGGAAACAGTATTTGTTTAATAATATCAGAATTTACATAGCTACATTGGAACTGCTACTAAAAGTATAAAAAGAAGACTCTCTTTACTAATTTCCAAATTAACTCATGTTTTCATGACAACTTAGCATCAGAGCTGTCTTAAAATTTTTTGGCGTCTTGGGCACGCAGTTAAGAGCTTCTCCATTCCCAGGAAGATAAACTGCTAAACAATAAGCACAGGACTGCACAGTGCATGAGTCCAAATAAACTGTTCTTCTTCATCATGTCTTTCATTTTTAAGTGCTCAACACATATTCTTCTTGGATAAAAAAGTTACTCCAAGCTCCCAACAGATAGCCATGTAAATATAAATATGCTATATTTTTAAGGACCATACTCCATCCTGTTGGTTCAAAGAACCCTTTAAGTGGTTCTAGATCTTTAAAGTTTTGACCCTCAGTCCTGTAACCCAAAATTTTAGGACAGAATTATTGGAACAAGAACTGAATCTAAAGCTGAAAAAAATGCCAACAATGTATACATTTTATTCCAGCATTTTTTCTCTGCTTATGACTTATCTGTATAAATACTTTTTTAAAAATATACTCCCATTCTGCTGTGTAAACAAGCAAAAAGAACCACATTTTAGCTCTTCCCATACATAAAAAATCCTTTGACCTCAATGCTTACAGAAGTTATATAACAGCTCCTGCACTGATTCAGTAAGTAAAAAAAAATTAAAAAACCAAACATGCCCAGCTTCCCCTCCAAAACAAACAAACCAACCAACCAATTAGCAAGCTTTTACAAATATAAAGGAAAAAAAGTGAAAGAAATCTTGAGATTTCTGTTCAAATGTAACTCACATAAATAACATGAATGGGACATACAGCTTCTCCAAGCAAATAAATAGTCCCAAGACAGCAGTCTTGTGCCAGTCCGATGGCAGTATCACAAATAATACTGCAAGTTGAATGAATGTCACTGCATTAACAACAGATGTGCACCTCTTAAGCTTGGCTGGAAAAGACAAGATGTTAAGGAAAAAAAGGTACTTGATCTGTCACAGACATACTTTGATATAGTGCCTTTTGGCATTTCAGTCTACTGAAAGTAAAAACAAAATCCTGGACTTTGGAGTATGGACATGTAAAGGTGCCAAGACATTTCTACACTATAAATTAGGTTATTCATAAGGGAGGTCACTAAGAAATCAAAAAGAAACTCTGAAAGTATTTTCCAGCCAAACTTAAGATGGGAAGTTTGAAGAAAAAAAAAATGTAGAAATAAATAGTAAAGTTTTAGTCTGAAAAGCTTTGAAACTTCCTGATTATTTGTTACAAAATAATTACAGTTCTGCAAATGGGTAATGAAAGTTAAACTTGGGAATTTTTTCAAAACAGCATTTCTATAAAATCATCTACTTACAGACTTTTCAGAACAGTTCTGCGAGTGCAGCCAATGATTTATCACTTTTAGACACTTTAATCTTTTATGAATTTGAAGAAAATATGAATGCCTTTTGGAGATGAGATGCACTGATTACTTCTTTGTTTGACTTAGAATTCCCTAAATTACTGTCTAACATATTATTTAAATAGCTTCTGTACCTAATGAATTGGGGGCTCAAATGACTAAACCACACTTTCAGTTTGACAACCCTTTTAGACCCCATCACATGGCCCCACTGCTCTTCCTGCATTGTTCTAGCACCCTGGAAGTACAGTCATTGTGCTTTTGTTGAATTTAATATATCTAAAGACTTTAATTTACTGTAGCTAGCAAAATCTCCCCCAAAAAGCGATATAACTGACAGAAGAAGAGAGAATCAAAGCCTAGCTAACAGTGCATCCAAAACCCATTCCTTGGTAACTCATTAAAAAAGCACACAGGACAGCAAGCATGATGCAATCTTATGAGGTTTTGAATCATATATGAAAGGTAATGGCGAAATGTTTAACTCATATCTTGGAATTAATTACTTAGCCCATATTGAACACACATCAATCAAAATTATTTATATCAAAAGGACTTAGTTCCTTGAAATATACAAACTAGAAGTGCAGCTGTACACACACAAGTTTACAGCTGTACATTTCTTTTTTTTCTGGGGATTTAACTTGGAAATGTCATATATAGGATGCCCAAAGAACCCAGAAGCCTTCCCTTTGCTATGGGACCTGGAAGATGGGTTCCTATGGGCTGTATGTACACATTATGAGACTGGGCCCTCCTGTAATCCTGTATTCATTTACAACCTGTCTGCCTGCCTGCCTGTTTCTATCCCCATCCCTTTCCTCCCCATTTCCAATGCCTTTTTTCATTTTATAACAGTACCAGGTACTTCCAAGATTAATGACTTGCTAGGTCCAATGGCCTACAGCAGTATCACAGGTTATCAGCATCTCCCAGCTGCTCTTTAATCTCCAGACAATCCCCAGAACCTTCATCATTATTAGTTAATTAGCATTAATGAAAGCTATGCATACACAGTAAGAGTCTAATATTCCCCCAAGCTTATATGTCACTAATCCTTACTTTAAAGAAAGGTATCCTAAATGAATAATATCTGCATTGTTAAATGAAAAAATATTTCCCTGCCTACCCAAATGCATAAGCATCAGTTAAGAGACTAATGATCTGTAAAACTTCATGAAAGATAACAAAACTGCAGACTTCAGACATTAGAAAGGATTCAGTCTCCACCCCCTTATCTTCAATATTTTTCTCTACCTGTTCTTGGCCCATGCCCTTCCTCTCTACTCAACATTCTCTACCTTTCTCTATCTTTGGTCTTCAACTTCTGCATTATCCACCACTATTGGCCTTAAGAAATTGGAGGCAAATCATCTTCATGTTCACTGCTTTGAAACAAGATGACATAACCTCGAAAGCTTCAGAAATCTCTGCTGCACAAAACTACTTGTGAGATGTGACAGTTGTCTCCATATGTTACCTATAATACTCAGACTCTACTGATCTATAGGGCAATCTTTATATAGATATGTCTGGTCTGCTCTCTTCTACTTATTCATCTACTGACTGAAACATACTTTAAATTTTCTGTGTCCAAACTCGCAGCATTTTGGCTCTTTTTGTCACACCCACAACCTGCTGAGCTTTCCAAAAATACCATGCATTGGAAAACAAAATTGTATGAATAATTGGATCTAAATACTTCAGAAAAAGGATGTAGAAATAAATAGTTAACCAATATTTACATTGTAAAAGTAATGTAAATTGTGCCAATCACATTTCTATTCCGTATTCACAGAATCAACATTTTGAAATCCATTACTTAGCACTTTCCTCCTGATTTAAACTCTTTCCAAAAAATTGAAAATTTTACTTCATTTTTTTTTCCCTAAAGGACATTAATAGTCACATTGATATATTTATTTACTACAAAGAAACCACTCAAACTTCTTCTAACAAGCCTGTGACTTTTATCCCAGGTTCTGTAGGCTTGCACCTCCTCCCATACCAATATAACTACAACAAAAAGTCTAAATTTTTGCCAAAATAGAGAAAGGGACCACTTCATTAAATCAGCATAAAAAAGACTGACCTTGTTTCAAACTACACTTTAGATCATGCATATTTCTAGAGGCCAGGTCCAAAGAGAAGCTCCTTGACTAATCTGTCAATGGTTCCACTGCTACGTTTTTAATTTATGAGCTAGGGATCAGGCTCTCCTGTGAGTGCCATCCTCTACACCAAGGTTAACACACGGAGCAGTGGTACTCTGCAAACTTGAAATGATTCATGCCCTGCTGCAATCTCACTCCAGCACTAAATGATAATGCCAGTTTCTGTGAAGAATGTTTATTATACTGAGGTAGAAAATAGTATTCAGATAATTTGGTCAAAATATCTTACTTGCTGAAAAGTTTTAACTAACATCACACAAGAATTAAATCAAGTTGTTACCAATCCAAATGGATGTGCAAGAGTTAAGACTGCCAGAGACTTGCTTGGGACAGGAATTACACCAAGTCTCTCACACATTTCAGTGTTTCAGATTAATGCATGAAATCCTCGTAGAAACCACTCCTCCCACCCTGAAGTTCTGGAAATTGAGTAATTTATAAAGTAATCAAATCTCTCAGTTTACATAAAATTAAAAATCTTCTGGCTTCTTTAGTTGACAATTTCAACAACACTTCTTTATCCATTCAAAACATAGCAAACACAGTGCCAGTTTATGTACAGTAGTGACTACCAGCAGGAGTCAGACAAGTATTTGTGTTTAGGCTACACTAGAGGACTAAGCTGAGAAATCATCACTAGATGTCCACCTACATTATGTACAGTCACCTCGTCTAACTCAAATGACTAATGCCTTGAAGTCTAATTTCAAATTGCATTGTCTTGCCTATGTCCTGAAGTTAAATATGCTTTAGGTTTTGGGTTTAGGTTTTCTGTGGGGATGTTGTTGTTGTTGGTTTTTTGAAGTTTACTGTCACACAATTCTTACAGACAGGAACACTGCAAGAAAACACTGATTACAGAGCTTTGGATAAGGAAATAATGTTCTTCTTTGGTCCTTCCTTCTCCTCTGTTCTCGCTTTCACCAACGTCATATATACCTTATTGGAGACATATATGTTTGTTGCATGCAGCTTTTTAAGGATATTGTTCAGTAACTTCACCTTAATACCAATATCTACTGATGTAAAGTCTTCATTAATCTGACAGAAAGTTCCTAATTACACTGAACTCATGCATTCATACTTGGGTACACATACACAGGTATTGGAGTCACAGACAGATGCACATATTCGAAGTTAAGAATAAGTACTAAGAAACAGCCTACATGGGTAGGTCTTACCATAGCAAATTAGGTTTTAAAGAGTGCAAGTATAGAAATCAGTTCCTGGGATCACTTGTGGCAAGGAAGCTGGGACTGTTAGCAAAGGAGCTGAGACTATGACTTGACTTTTATCCTAATGCAAAACGTGGAGAAGATTTGATAGGCTAACTTGTTTATCTCTACATACTGTAGTACCATGTGGGCCTACATAGATAAGTTCTTGCACTAGAGACAGCTATCAAAGCCAAGAGCAGTGGAAAAAAGTGATAGATAAGTACATCAGGGATGCTGCACGTTCTGGACTGAGGCTGTGCATTATCAGCTACATGAAAGTATAGGAGCTGCCCTACCCTCCCTAACAGTCTGAGTGAGAATTTGTCAGTAGGAAAGATGGCATTTTTTCCCCTTAAATTCAACTTGAAAATGTTTCTTTTTATCACTTCATTCTTTTCCCCAGCTGTCAAACATTCTGTGCTTTTGACACCTGTTCATCCACTGGGTATTAAAAAAAAAGTTATTCTTAAAATCATTCCTGACTCTATTCTCTGTAGTACTTCATCTCTAAGACTAAAAAGCATAGATGTGAAATAATTGTAAAAAATATCACAGTAACATGTTTAAGCAAAAAACCCAAACCAAAACTAAAACACACATCCAGCCTGTTGATTATCTAATCATCTTCTTTGAGAGGAGACAGGTAAGATTAAGAGCTCCTATAGAGTAAATACAAAGCAAGAAGTGTATTAATGAAGTTCAATCCATTTTTAAGAGGTTTTGGTGTAAACACAGTCTCAAAAGCTGGCAGGAGTACTAGGTTTTGCCTACCATGTCCCTCCTCTCTACACCATCCCTCCCAAGCATCTCCCCCTGTCAAAATAACAAAATAATTATGCTAGTTGCATAATTTGATCATTCCTCTTCACAAACAGCATTTAAGAGTCTGGTTTAAGAAACTTGTAAAGAGACCTATCTGAGATATTTCTCTTTGTCTGGGAAAGGAAAATTTATTTTTCTTCATCCTGAACAGAACCGTAGAATAATTTATGTTCGAAAAGATCCTTTAGATTACTGAGTCCAACAGTTAATATATTATGATTAAGTGGTAAGCACTTTAATGATTTTTTTAAACATAATCAAGGTCTACAGGACAACAAGCTAAGTTAAAAAACATTCTGCTGAATTGTAAATCTTTAAAGAATGGGAGAAATTCATAGCGAGAAATTCATAGCAAGAAATCTCTGTGTGTATTTCAAGCATGGGGTTAGAGACTATAACAATTTGTCATAAGGAAAATATTTGTGTGAAAAAGGAAAAATGCATTTTGTCTTCCATATACAGTCTTGAGACACTCTAGGATTAAAATGTTCCTGATAAAAACCTGATTTGGCACTGTACTACTTCACACGTTCACACAATATGAATTAACATGCTAACAAATTCATAATAGTTCATTGCAAGAGTAACCCAGTTGCAAATTAAGTTGGCATTATTAGAAGAACACACAAGTTGAAAAAAAACATGGCTAAGATGGCAAAGTTGAGTATCTGAGTATGCTGATTTTGGAAAGTGACAGAATACACTCTGTCAGGATTTATATCTGTCATCTTCTGCATATGCATTATAACAAAAATCTTTTTTTATGAAGGGGTGGGGGTTTGGAACTTCAAACCTTTGTTTCAATGGGTAAAAAAAGGGATGGATGTTCTTCTCATTGGGAGAGCCTACAGATTATTTCATTTCACCTTCACAGTAGAAGATGGCCTTTTTTAGGAACACATTCCTTTCATATCTTGTACATCCCCAGCTGCCCTTTATGTACAAAGGAGACAGTAACATACTGATTCAAAACAAAGAACTGAGACATACTGAAATTTGTGTCAGGAATCTCTCCTTGCTTGTATCAGTTTGCAATGACTGTCAGAGCACCCAGTAATGAAAGATCAGTTGGTAAGGTCAAAATCCACTGCGTGCAAGTACAGCTGTGGAGTTTGGGACTGCTGCCAGTCAGATCCTGATGAAATCAAGTCAAGCACTGAGGAAACATTTGCACAGTGTCACATATGATCTCTTTGGAATAGATGCTTCTTCCCAACAGTACTCAATTATTTTTGTCTTGTCCTTTCTCCTTCTGAAACCTCTCACTTAAACATGATAAATTCTGCTCATTTTAAGATATTTTCATGCAAGTCTCTTGGAAACAAATTTTGTGTGATTACTATGACAGACAGGAGACAATCACAGAATCAT
>WAAE01024853.1:0-14758 GCA_013400495.1 Nicator chloris
ACAAACCAGAAACTGTGGCTTTAATACTGGTGGAATTACAAATGAAATTAATTCCCTTTCAAACTTAGTTTAATTACCCCAAGTAGCTTTTTCTTTTGAATTTTAGTGCGTAAATTGCCTTCATCACATTCTGCACCCACAACTGAGAAGCATGTGTATTGCAGAATGTGCTATAGTCACTACACTGACTAGCATAAATAGGAGAAGTGAGGCAAAATTAAGACACTCCCTTAAGACATATGGCAGGAAATTTAGCAGTGCATTAGTTTGAGAGCTGGTAGAAGGCTTTTCTGTATTTTATTGCAGTCCATGGCTACCCCTCCTGGTTTAGGAAGGGGGATTCAATCACTTCTCATGTACCATTTGCTTGTGCTTTGTTAAGATTGTTTAATTCACTAATTTGCAAATCCAAAAAATTTAGCCAAATTGTAATAATTTTGAAGCCTTCTGAGGTGGAACTGGGAAGGTTAGTGCTTATTTGTATGATTTCAAATATGTATAAATTCATATACCATCTCTCAGGATAAAATTGGTTAAGACAAATTATACATCCATAAGACCTTCAGCCACACCATTTTTCACTAAAAAGACAAAACAAGTTAGACAAAAATCAAACTCAAGAATATGTAGAATACTTTAATATTTGATCTCCCAAGTCACTTGCAATGAAAACACAAGCAAATTACAAAAAGTAACAAACTGACAATGCAAGCACTTATGGTGGCACTTTAAATTTCATTGGTTTTCACACAGCTCCATGTGATGGGTTGGTAGATTCCTATAACAGAAAAGTGAAAATTTGGCCCACTAGACCAATTATTAAAAAGAAGTAAAACTTCTTGTGGTTGACACAAAGTGACAGAGTCCACATGAAGAAATGGTTATCATATTTAGGTGTAATTTTGCTGCTTGCAGTTTTTCTGCTCTCAAAATGTTTCCCTTATCTTCGATGCAGGGATGTTTGACATTCCTAGAAAAGAGAAAAGAAACAAACTTCCCCGGAAAAATATGCCTGAGTGAAACAGTTAATTGAATTAACTTATTCAGATGGAGCTTTTATTCTGTGAAGTGCTTGTTGCACCACTCTTGTTGTTACCCACAGGTTTTCAGTGGGGTTTTCGCCAATAGATTGTTTAGCGGAGGGAGTGAGACTGGTTTTAAAAATTTTTGCAAGAGTTGCAGTCTGTGAATTAGGCATTCGAGTTGCTTTTATTTCAGGATTTTAGCAGGCTTCTGCTTTTCGCCCTAGAGCAATTTGCCTTATCAGTTTGCTCCTTTTGTTCCACTGATTTTCCTTTTGGACATGATCGGTTGCAAGCAATGCCACTGCCTAAAGCTTTTCTTAATAACCAATCACTTTTTTAGAAGTCATTCATCTTTTAGAAACCAATTGCTCCCTATCCCAATTTTTTGCATCATCCACCCCAGGGGGAGGGAGGCGACTAACAAATTAACCGAGGGAGGATAACAGACTATTTTCCCTTAAAGTTTTCCCGAAGTCCTACAGAGGAAGCTGCATGATAAATACCTAAGCCTGCATAGGGACACCACCATCCCCACAAGGCAGCAGATGCAGAATTGGCCTCAGGATTAAAACCTGCCAATTCTAGTTCTCCACAACGAACCATAGACTGCTGGGGGGGTTGTCGCCCTGTCTTTTTAAAGTTTATCTTTGCCTTCTGTTGTTTATAAATGGAGTCAGATTTTCTCATTATGCCTTTATGTAAACAACCTTGTTTTCTGTAGATATCTACACTTTGTTTTGAATTCCTCTCTAGGGGAGGAGACACTTGATTGATGTGTGTCTTGACCAATGGGATTGGAGAGGTGGTCTCTTCATCCTCCAATCCTCAGTCATTTCTTAAACAGTATATAAGTGATGTAAAATAAACTTTCAGCCCTTTTTTCTCTCTGCTGTGAGCAGCACGGGTGTAAGTGTCGTTCTTTGTGTCCTATTGCGACAGGGGGTTTCCCACAAGATAGGAGTTGCAGAATTGGCTTCGGGACTGAAACATGCCAACTCTGGCTTTTCACAACAAAACACACAAAAGCCCATGTATACAAAGGAATTAAATCCCCGAATTCATTTATCACAATTTCCACAATTCCCTCAGAGAAAGATGCATTCAAACTTCTAAGCCTACAGAAGAAACCACAGTTTCCACAACCCCTTGAATAACTGAAGATATTTTTGACAATTTTCTCCCCTTAGGGATAAAATTTAAGGTGGATCGAGAGGCCCCAGTGTTTACTAGGAAACACACCTCCTCTCGATCTGGACCCACCTTAAAAGTTAGCAAAGGCTCCAGTGTAGTGGGTCCTTGGTATAATGGGCGCCTCTTACACCCCTAGCAATCCATCTCCATTATCCTCTGGACTTCCTCCTCCTGAGAATCCAGCTGTCTCTGCAGACACTCCCGCTTCTAGTGTTCCTCTGCCCTGCAGATAGCACACTGATTCTTTCCCAACCGCTGTTTAGGTTGACTCTCCCCTGCTGAGGAGGGAATGCTTCTGCCACTTCCTTGTGGCTGACCCCCATCCCCTCTGTCCCGGGGGACCTCTTCAACCCTGCACCTTATTCCTCTGGGGCGGTAAAAATTCTGCCATCACCTTTGCCTTTGCTTTCTCCTTTTCCTTATCCCTTTTTATGTACATTTGCTGTATCTTTCTAACCAGTTCATCCAGGGACTTATCTGTTCTTCCTCTACTCCTGCCTGCTACTGCCTGTGTGTACTCGTTTTCCCACAGCTCAAAACTATTCATTTTTCCAGTGAACCTGTCTTGGTCTGAAAGACAGGTATTTGTTAGGAGAAACTAGAGCTACTCTTGGAATGGAGAATGTAAACTTCTCTGTTGGGGAAGGTGATACAGGGAAACCTTATAAATATGATTGTTTAGCAGTAGGTTCGGAGAACATTGGGCCGGTGGGTGAGGTAGAAATGACGGTCACTTTTGATATGGGAAGGGATGCCAGTCCAGGGGACAGGATATTGAGCAATACCAGTGATCAGGCAGAAAAAGGGTCTACAGGGATAGCAGGAAGAAGGGATTATAGAAATNAGGTATATCATCTAGCCATTGCAGGAACACTCCTACACTTCTCTCCTGAATTACTATAATTTTGAAATTAAGGGGCTTTCAGGCAAAGATATAGGAATATTAGTCTTTTACTAGGAATATTACAAAATACAAAGGCAATAGTACAAGGAAAAAAAAGAAGAAACAAGCAAACAACAACAAAATAATGCTAGAAACACTGTCAGAGTCAGAATATGACCTGACACCCTGTTTGGTCAGGATGTTGAAAGCAGTCTAAAATAAGTCTTCTTGGAGTAACAGATGTGGCTCTGTTGGAGTAGAAAATTATCCTGTAAAAGGGTCTAGTGGTGGCAGGATGCGTCTGGTCTTCTTCTGGGAGTTCTGGGGAGAAAACTAGCTCCTTGGTGTTCTGAATATGGGGGTTTTATGCAGGTAGGAATGTTTGGCTCCCCTCTGCTGGGCGGAGCATCTCACAATGGGATGATTTAATTCTACTAATGGTGCAGTGAGCCCTAATGGGCTATTCACAGATGATATCTCCCCGGAGGCAGGGTGGTGGAAGAGATAAGGCAACACTGCCCACCTGGTTGTTATCAGTCAGCCCATTAACAAAAGGCACTCACCCCTTTCCCCAAGAGATAGAGAAAAACATCTCTCTAGCCTGTTTCAACAGATGAGAATACAATACACATTTTTGGTTGCATATTGCAACCCAAGACAGAACGAAACAAAATCCTTAAAAAATCCTAATCTTTCCACATACAATCTGCATTTCTTGGATATTCCTTCCTCCTTGCTCTTGGTCTCTTTATCACACACCGTATACCAGAGCTGGTCCCCGTCCTGCTGCAGTGTCCAAATGTGCCCCCCTCCTTGCCCCAGCACTCCCAGCGGGCACAACAAGAAGCAGCACAGACAGCCGGGGTGTCCTGCAGCCTCACGGGGGCTGGTGGCCACTGCCACCCCTTGCCTGAACCATATCTCTCCACACTCCCCTTCAACCAGTTCTGTTCCAACGCATCAACATTATTCATCCATCCCCTGTTGTCAAGACTCCTTCTTGACTTTCCTTATTGCCCCCTTAGGCATGGATTGTCGAGACCCCTTCTCGACTTTCCCTTATAGCCTTCCTTTAGGCATCTATGTCTTTCATTACTTCTTTGAGAATGTATAAACCAACTCCACATTCTTCCAAGGGATTCTTCAGAGATATTTTAGAATCGTCATCCCTTTTGCTGGGGCCCCTTCCCAGCTTTACCTGTGCTATGCTCCATGGGTGCCCTCCCAGGTTTACCTGTGCTACTCCTTCCATGGGTGACCTCCCAGGTTTACTCCCCGAAGATCCCATTTTACTCACTGGTGAGATTTTCAGTGGTCATTCTCTGTGGACTCTTCACAGACCCCCCTGGTCTGTCACTCATCTGTCTCCTGGACAGTCTTGGGAACCCAATCAATTGCCCGGTGTTGGAACTCTGGATGCTGAAAATATGAAGTTTTCTGTTCTGACAGGCAATGACCCTCAGGAGGGTACTGCATTTGACCTGAGGCCATGGAAATGGCTTCCAAAACTGAGTGATAGCATGGAGAATGTGTGTGTGTGGTTTGCATAGAAGTGTGCAGTGTCACAGAGTGAAAAACTTAGATTTGAGATTTTAGTATATAGTAATATATCGGATCCAAGATGGAGACTTTTGAGTGTGTCAGTTGTCTTTTTGCACCACCTTCTTCCTTCTTCACGGATTTAAGTAGTTTTCTGTGATTGGGTGAAAAAGGTCTGCAGTGCGGACCAAGGATGATGAGTCATTGAGTTAAAAGAATAAATGTGTCATCTCGTTATTAGATAAGTAGTGCTTAAAAGACCTTAGTAAGAGTTAGAGAAGAGACATTTTGCTAGCTTGTTAGTTGAGACTTACACCTTGTGAGTCTGGAGGTAGATAAGAAATAATAAACAATCAATTGAGAACTCAGAGACTATGCTTCTCATGTGTTATTCATCCTAACCTTAGCGAGAACACTCCCACAGCCCAGTGCCAGCCACCACCAAGGGGAGCTGATCACCCAAACTGGGTGAGGTGCGCCTTCAGCTCCTCTCGCTGCCCGCCAACCCCAGACAGTGGAAACATCCTGGACAAGAGCCCCTCATTTTCTCAGGAAAATTAATCCACAAACACCAGAGATTTATGTCCAAAAAGGAGACAGACGCGTCCTGTTACTTTATTTGAATAAAGGGAGAGGCCATGGGGCATTTCCCCTGGGGTCTCTCAAATTATTAGAGGATGCAGCCTCCTTTTTATCCTGATTTTCTGGCTGCGTGTCCCTCTTTCCCAATTGGCTGAGGTACTTGAGAGGTACAGACTTCCCCAAACGCCTAATACCTAAGACCCCCTTCTATTATATACCCACCCTTTTCCTTTTCATTGTGTCAATCAGTGGAATTCCTATGGAATTTATGGTTCTTCCCATTGTTTCTTTCATCTCTCAGTATATGACTATATTTATCAGCAGACCCACAGTTTCTTTGTAAAGACAGATCCCTCTCACTCCTTTTGTCAGTTAGTGGAATCCTTCCCATTGTTTCTTTTATCTCTCAGTATCTAGCTTTATTTACCATCAGATCCACAGTTTCTTTGTAAAGAAAAATCTCTCTCATTCCTTTCAAAGGCTATACTCTACAAAGGGAATTTCACTGTCCTTTGACCTGATGCAGTATATAGGTGCTTTCATGATTTATTTGTGTTGTGATTTGACATGGGCCAAACGCCAAGCACCCACGAAAGTAGCTCATTCACTTTCCCCTGCCACAGCTGGGTGGAGGAGAGAAAAAAATAACAAAGGGTTCATGAGTTGAGAAAAGGACCAGGAGAAAACACTTCAAGGGCAAAACAGGCTCAGCTTAGAGGTACAAAGGGAATTTATTACTAACAAAATCAGAGGAGGATAATGAGAAGTAAAATAAGCCCTTAAAAATCACCTTTTCTTCCCCCAACCCCTCCCTCCTTCCCACTGACAGCGCAGGGAGACAGGGAATGGGGGATTTGGTCAGTTTGCTACCTGAGATTTTCTTCTGCTGCTCACGGGGAGGAGTCTTTCCCCTGCTACGCCCTGAGGTCCCTCCCACAGGAGATAGTTCTCCGTGAACTTCTCCAGCATGACTGCAATCTCATGAGCAGCAGTCCTCCCAAAACTGCTGCAAGGTGAGTCCCTCCCACAGGCACACAGTCCTCCCAAAACTGCTGCAATGTGGGTCACTCTTCCACGGGGTGCAGTCCTCCAAGGACAGGCTGCTCCAGCCTGGAAGCAAGGGCCCCTCTCTCTCCACTGGGTCTCCCACTGGACCACAGCCTCCTCCAGGCATCCACCTGCTCCAGCATGAGCATCTCCCCCACGGGCTGAGGGTGGATCTCTGCATCCCCTGTGGATTCCCGTGCCTGCTTAACCATGGTCATTGTGGAGGCTGTTAAGCCAGACAGTGTTAATATAAACACACTCCCCTGGAGAGAAACCAGACAATAATAAAACATGCTCTCTTGGAAAGAGAGCATTTAAGCCAGACAAAATATAAACACAACCCCCCTAAAGGAGAAACCCTGGCAAACAGCTCTCTGTGTTATGGTGAGGAAATGTGTTAATAAGTTATACCTCATTGCTTCTTTTTTACCCCAGCCGATTGGTCCGTTTTGAATTCTTTCCCTGACTGGTTGCTTTCCCAATTCCTTTCCCCATTGGCCAAGTTGTGAAACTCCATCCCTGGCTACCCTATATATTCCCTCTCCCCTGGGACCAGCCGGCTCTTTCCTCTTTGGACCTTGTGGAATAAAGAAGATCTCCTGGAGATCGGAAAGACCCCATCTTGCTGCTTTTACTCCTGCATCGCCCGGGGTGGCAAGCGTGGCTCTGCTGCTCAGGCAGCCTCACAAAAAAACTGATCACACTTGCACCAGAGAGTACAGAAAAGAGCTGATAACTCTGTACCTGAAAGTGCAGAAAAGAGCTAATCACTCTGCGCCTGAGTGCCTGTGCCCCCGTTGATCCAGGTGTCTTTTTAAAGACACTTCTGACGAGGAAGGTTGCGGCACCTTCACCACCAGACCAGACCGTGACAGGTCATCACCACGGCCTGCACTGAAACCTCAGCTCCAAGGCCTGGAGCACCTCCTCCCCCTCCTTCTTCACTGACCTTGGTGTCTCCATGTTGTTTCCCTCACATTTTCTTACTTCCTCCTCTTCTCTGGCTAGAAGAAAAGCTGCGCCCACTTTGTTTTGATTTTCTGCTTAAATATGTTATCACAGAGGCATTACCACCATCTCTACTTGGCCCAGACTTGCCCAGCGGCATGTCCATCTTCAGAGCCATCAGGGATTGGCTCTGCTGGACATGGTGGAAACTTCCAGTAGCTTCTCATAGAAGCCACCTATGTGGCCCCCCCTGCTACCAAAAACTAGGCCGTGCAAAGCCAACACAATTTACTTAGTATCATAGTGTCAAGTATGTCTTCTATGACTGAGTTATACCATCACAAACCTTTTAAATGGTATTGGGATAAGATTGTTAGAAAGAAGAAAGGGCACACCTGAAGGGCTATGATTTTTTTGGCATTCCAGAGATGTGGTGAGATGGATTTTGTGACTTGAGTGTAGGAATGGAAGGATACGGGCTCTTTAGGAAGGACAGTCAGTGGAGATGAACAGATGGTCCTCTGTGCCAAGGACCAACTGGAGTGCAAGGAGCTCTGCCTGGGGATGGATGAGGAGCCAACCAAAGCTTATGGGTCAGGATTAAAGGGAGGACTAGATGATGCTAGACCTGTGCAATGGGTAAGAAGGGTCAGGATCCAGGCAGGGGGTCTATGCCAGTACTCTAGGGATCCACAAGTGTGTGTGCATGTTTATGAATCTGGAGAGTATGGGGCAGTGTGCTTTCACTAGTGACTATAACAAGTCCTTACCAGCCTAAAAGAAGGGAGGGGACTTGGCTCTTTATACTTGGGTTTTTTGAGAGTCCTATATGTAGGTGCTATTTAAAGGAGTGCCTTGTCTGTGCCAGTCTCTGTAGGTGGCTGTATCCGTGTGTGCATGGTGTGTGTGCATGTATGTGCACAAACTTCTCTACTGGTTGAACCTGCAAGTGGGAAAGCAGCATCTGTGTCCTTCAGTGGATTCTTGCCCCCAGGCTGGGCTCCAGCTGTCGGGCACGAGGTGCAGTAGGTGGTCATTGCCAGTTCTGTTCAGTATTTTTATCAATGATCTGGATGCAGAAGTTGAATGCACCATTAGCAAGTTTGCTGATGATACCAAATGGGGAGGTGCTGTTGACTCTTTTGAGAGACAAGTTTCCCTGCAGAGGGTTTCAGATGGATTGAAGCATTGGGCAATGATTAATCCCTGGTGAGAGTATGGCATAAAACAAGAAATTGGAGTAAAGTCAGGGGATGTCAGCACGGTTGACAGAGCACCCATGGGATTTCCACACTTGATTTGCTTCACAAATTAGAATGTTTGGAGGGGTCAACCCTGAAAATTCATCATTACTTGTTTCCCTTTCAATTGACCAATCCACTCCTGATATCTGCAATTATTCCTCCAAACATGCTCCAGGATGACAAAGGAAAGGAATAGATGAAATTGTTAGTATAGCAATTTTGTCTTTACTGAGAGGGTGGTCAAACCCTGAAACAGGCTTCTTAGAGAGGTGGTTGATACCCCAAGTCTGTCAGTGTTTGAGGCATTTTGACAAGACCCTTAATAATATGCTTTCACTTTTGGTCAGTCCTGAAGTGATCAGGCAGTTGGACTAGAGGATCACTGTAGGTCCCTTTTTAACTGAGCTATTGTATTGTATTGTATTGTATTCTATAGAATTTTTACAAAGAGTGTTTTTCCTATGGATATATGTATTTGAGTAAAATTTTTTCTTTTCATAAGTATTGGGAGATAAAGAAGAATATTACTTCTATGATAAGATTATAATAAAATTAGCACAAATTAGATATTAATGTTTATGTTATGGATTAGAGCAATTTTATGCTTATATTCAGATAGTAGAAGAGAGAAGCATGTGCTTTTTTGGTATTAAAAAAATATTTAATACATCAGGAATGGGCAGGTAGTTTTGTCACTTCCAGAAGGGTTGGGTTTTTTTAATGGCAAGGTAAGTTAGTGATTAAGAAATAGGCCAGGCCATATCTGAGGAAACATTAATGTTTGTACAACAATATGATTTTGATTCCAGGAGATTGGTTGTAAGGGTTCTTTAACTTTTAATCTAGGTTCTCTTTTGAATATGGACACCTTGTTCCTACCCCCAGAATCTTGAAAACCAATCTCTAGTTGTTTTCTTTCCTAATTTCTTTTGTCACCTTCTGCTGTCATTCCTTTTTTTTTCCTATACTCATCACTAAAACACTGAAAATAAAACTATTTCAAAGAAACTTCAATTTACTATAGAGAAGAAATGTCTCTATTCTTCAAGAGAATTTTTTAATACTATTGGCTCTATATTTCTTATTGGATAATAGGGATTCACATGGGGAGAGGAAAAAAACGAGAGGATACAGTCTTAAGCTGTGCCAAGGGAAATATAGGTTGGATGTTAGGAAAAAAGTTTTTTACAGAAAGGGTGATAAAGTACTGGAATGGTCTGCCCGGGGAGGTGGTGGAGTCACCATCCCTGGATGTGTTAAAAAAAAGATTGGATGTGGCACTCGATGCCATGGTTTAGTTGAGGTGTTAGGGCTGGCTTGGGCTCGATGATCTTGAAGGTCTCTTCCAACCTAGTGATTCTGTGTGTGAATTTTATGTCTTAGTCTGATACACTTTTTTATGGGAACTGGGCATAGCATACATAATTTTACCTGGCCTGCTAAGTCAGATACAGCAATTATCAATGTCCTTTCTGTCATGTTGTCTTAAATATCCCTTTCCATACAGTTTTTAAAACTAGGTTAACACAGAAAGGTTTTTTATTTAATGGTCTATTTCAGTGCTTCAGATATGTTTCTTGATAAGATAAAATCAAGTATTCCTGCATCTGTCCAGAATTTTTCACAATTTCTGTGTTCTTTAAGCATCTGTGATTTTTTAATTTAATGTCCAAAACTGTATTTCAGTACTTTGGTCTGTAACTTCCCAGGATCTGGGGTGTCTATTCAGGATCTTCTATCCATGTGTCTCAGCAGTATCTGGTTGTCTAAAATGGTATTTTGTGTCAAATTACTTTTAGTTGGAATATCAAAAAAGTTAACAGTATTCTGTGAGTGATTATTGTTATTGTTTATCAGATTTTATCTCTTCATAGATTGATTCATGGCTGGGGTGAGTTGAGAACATGAGATAAAAATACAAAATAGCTTTAAATTTCTGATGTGCTAAACCACGATGATATTCAAAGAGTTTTTCTTTTCTGTTCAAACTTTTTCACCCACCTTCTTTGGCACAGGGTCCTACATGGTCTTCAGGTGGATATCTGCTCCATTGTTGATCTCCATGGGCTGCAGAGTCACAGCTGCCTCACCATGGTCTTCACCATGGGCTGCAGGGGAATCTCAGCTCCAGTTTCTGTAGCACCTTGTCTTGGGTTGCAATATGTAACCAAAAATGTGTATTCTATTTCATCTGTTGAAAGCAGTTGGGAGAAATGTTTTTCTCTATCTCTTGTATAACCCATTCCTCATAACTCCAGGGGGAAGGAGTGTGTGCCTTCTGTTAACGGGCCAATTGTTTCCTTATCTCTTCCACCAGGCATCCTCCCTCCAGGGAGATATCATCTGTGAATGGGCCATTAAGGCTCACCGCATGACTGGTAGAACTAAATCATCCCATTGTGAGATGCTCCACCCATCGGGAGGAACCAAGAATTCCTGCCTGAATAAAGCCTGGAACATCAGAAGACTGAGTAGCTGGTTCTTCCACTGGACTCCCAGAGGAAGACTGGACCCATCTCGCCACCACTGGACCCTTCTACAGGATCATCTCTAGTCCAATGGAGCCACATCTGTCACTCCAGGACTTATTTGGGACTGCTTCCAACACCCTAACCAAACAGGGTGTCAGGTCGTATTCTAGCTCTGTCAGTGTTTCTAGGATTATTTTGTTGTTGTTGTTTGCTTGTTTCTTTCTTTTCATGTACTATTGCTTTTGTATTTTGTAATATTCTTAGTAAAGAACTGATATTCCTATATCTTTGCCTGAAAGCCCCCTTAATTTAAAAATTATAATAATTCTGAGGGAGGGGGTTTACATTCTCCATTCCAAGGGAGTCTCTAGTTTCCCCTGGCAGATACCTGTCTTTCAAACCAAGACATACCTCCTCCCCCTCCTTCTCCACTGACTTTTGTGTCTGCAGTTGTTTCTCTCACATATTCTCACTCCTGTCTTCTGACTGCTGCTGGTGTTGTGCAGGCTTTTTTCCCCCTTCTTAAATATGTTATCACAAAGGCTCTACAAAGAGCTCACAAGAGGCTTGGGAAGAACAAATTCTGTTACTTAATCTACAAACAATAATAAGAATTGAGACTGTGAAATTGATGCAGATTTCAGAGGAAGACTTTTACCCACCTATTTCACGTAAGGCATGAAATTAATATTAATAATTGTTCAAGAAACAGGTGAGGGGGCTATCATAGGAAAACTATTGCTTTCTAATGAAAAGACAAAAATCTCAGGGCACTATCCAGAGTTTTCCTTATATTAGGTTCAGGACAAAGCAAAAGAGACTTTGCTCAAATATCTCATGTGATTGTAAATGATTGTGATCTGCATATTCCTGATAACCTTGTGTTGGGACCTTCAGACAGCACTGTATAGACAGTGGGCCAACAATTTGCAGTGATGATAGTATTTTTCCTATTAAAAGGTTAACTAATCAGAATTAAAATCAGAAACTACTAGCTGAATATATTATTAGACAAGTATTATTGCCAGCCTTTTGTATCCTTCTCTGTTCAAGAATCAGAGAATGCTAAATGTTAACGAGAACCCCAGTGACTTCAGGAATTATTAAAATAACCCATCCTGTTTTCCATTGTGATAGATTCCCAGAAAGTGCTTTAAAACATATTTACATATGAAGGAACAATTACAGTTTTGTACTGCAAGGGGAGGTGTTGGCCCATAATACTAAAACTGGCCGTTAGATCATCCACTAGCTTCTGCAATATTCACTTCTAGATATGAGTCATATTTCAACATCTCCAATTCCCTGATGCTGACAAGCTAAGCAACTTCTTTTGTCTTTGGGAGTTCTTTGGTGATTAACTTCTTAGCAGTTATACGAAAGCACAATACAGTAGAAGTAGTCACCTGTTTACCTGAATCACAGAATGACAGAATTGTAGAAAGGCTTGGATTGAAAGGGACCTTCAAGATCATCTAGTGCCAAGCCTCCCACTATGGGCAGGGAACCTTCCAATAGACCTGGTTGATCAAAGCTCCATCCAGCCTGGCCTTGAACACCATCACTCACCAAGGTGAACAGCTCCAGTGCAGGCACTTCCCCCAACAGAGCAGGGGATTGTTGTGAATGGGGCAAGTTTCTTGAGTCAGGGGAACAGTAGGAGTGCCAAGATCCATGTGGTTGGCAGTTCACACTAGAGCAGTGACTCAGCATGGGCGGAGCCAGCACAGATGGTGTCCACTCCCACTCACTCATGAGGGGCCCCTAAGGAGCATGAGCAACCTGCAATGAAAACAAGAAAGCTGGCAAACAGGGCATGCCATATCAGCCAGGGCGTGGCACGGCAGTTTTCAAGGAAGGGCACATAGGAAGGGCTCCTCTCTGTAGGAGGCCACTCCACCAGCCCAGTGGGAGAATCAAGGTAAGAGCAAACCAGCAATCAGGCACTAGTCTGTGACCATATGGGAGCAGCTAAAAGAGGCAGTGAACAGACCCAGTAGTTGCTGAAGAAGGGCAGAAAGAGATCTTTTAATCCCCAATCTTACTAGTGTAGCCTCTAGTATAGGCTCCCTCAGGTATGGTCCTATACTTGGGTCATGGCAATCCCAGGCACACCTACAGGTTGGGTGGAGAAGTGATTGAGAACAGCTTTGTGGAGAAAGACTTGGGGGTGATGGTTGAGGAAAAACTCAACATGAGCTGGCAGTGTGCACTCACAGCCCAGAAAGCCAACTGAATCCTGGGCTGCATCAAAAGGAGCATGGCCAGCAGGTCGAGGGAGGTGATTCTCTCCCTCTACTCTTGTGAGACCCCACCTGGAGTACTGTGTACAGTTCTGGGGTCCCCAACATAAGAAGGATATGGAACTGTTGGAGCAAGTCCAGACAAAGGCCAAGAAGTTGATAAGCAGTCTGGAGCACCTCCCTTATGAAGATAGGCTGAGAAAGTTGGGTCTGTTCAGCCTGGAGAAGGTTGCATAGCAACCTTCCAATACCTGAAGGGGGCCTACAGGTAAGACAGAGGGACTCTTCATCAGGAACTGTAGTGATAGGACAAGGAGTAATGGGTACAAACTGAAAGAGGGGAAATTTAGGTTAGATATTAAGAAGAAATTTTTTGCTCTGAGGGTTGGTGAGACACTGGAACAGTTTGCCCAGGGAGGTTGTGGATGCCCCAAACCTGGCAGTGTCACCAAAATTCACTGAAAACCAGTCAAATAAGACTCCTTAACACTAATTTAATGTTAAGAAGGGCATTATTTATTACAGGCCCCTGGGCCTTGCATGCACGGGATCTTCTACAAGTGAGAAGTAAGTCTACTTCTTATATGCAGTCGCCACATGCATATTATGATTTGCTCGTTACCATAAAAACCTCCTGAAGCTCCCAGATTCAGTTCTTGTTATGGCTGTGACTGCATTCCTAAGACATATGTCTTCCCCTTATCTTCCAACTGTCCTTGCTGAGAAAGCAGATCCTACATATGCTGTTTGTTGCTAAAAGTACACAGTCACACTAGAAATTGGATTAAGCCTTTTTGTATCAATTCCCCCCTTTGAAACTTCTCAAATTCCTTCAGGCCATTTGACAAGTTTCAACTCAGGTTTTATCTATAGTCACATATATTCCTGAAAGATTATGACTGATCATTTTGCGAACACAACCAATAGCAAGATCAAGAATTATTACAATTGCAATCACAATTATGATAATTTCTAGTATTCCACCCAGCCATCCTTTCAGGGACCATCCTCTTATTCCTTGAAGAATTTTATCGAACCAATTGGTTTCAGAGGCTATTCAGATAGCATTACTATCTTCAGCAACTTGCCGCATTTTGTTATCTTTCAAGATCTTCTGTTCCATTTGGGATGTGTACACAACAATGTTCTCTATTCAGTTTTAAATACCCACAAACCCCTTGTTCTTTGGCCAGCAATAGATCTAAGGCCAGTCTGTTTCGTAATATCAATTCAGTATTTGCCTGCATTTCCCTATTTATGATTTGAAATCCCCTTTCTGTGGATTAGGATAGTTTCTTTACTTGCCAAGTTAGATTATCTAACAAAATTCTGTTTTCCAGAGCCATGGCTTCTGGCAAGAGCAAACTCTGCAGGGCCCATCCAAACTGTGTGGAAGCTGAAGGCCCTGTCCATTCATCCTCGGTGTCTTGTTTTACCATACCCCAATATTGGGCTTTTATGGGGATTCTTCCTCAAGTTGGGTATAAGGTTAATAACTCTAAGGTAACTTGCCTGGTGGTGGGTCCAAACACTAGTCGGGTGGTCCAATATCTGTCTAAGGTAGCTGTCAAGGTCCGCTTAATAA